>CAMRHE010001295.1:0-140881 GCA_947044405.1 Leptodactylus fallax
GTCTTCTGAACCAGGACATCTCTTCACTTGCTGCCCTGCTAATGTTTTTGAAAACCTTGCTTGGGAGGGGTGCTGCTGTTTTTATATACTTTTATTCCATAATATAGAGAGATTGTATCCAAATCTGACATCCCCTTTAATTTCCCAATAGTTTAAGGGCTGAATGAAACCTAATGAATTTGTTTATTCATTGAGATTTCAGATACTTAAAGGGATTGTATGACCGGGAGAAGAGTTTCCAGCTATTTAATGTGTGTAATGTAGATATATAAGGAGCTATGTTTACTTAGTATGACCTAGTCGGCTGTTTTCTCATATGGACTTTCGAGTATTTAATAGTAGATTTTTTCCAGGAGAATGTGTAGTTTGCTGCACATGATGATCATGTTGGGCCCTTTAAGAGAGTCTGGGTCTCAAAGCAACCTTGAGGTTGATGTTCATAAGGAGATTGATATCAGCTGTGACTTTATGATGATCCCGATCTCTTACCCAGGAACCTAGAGAGTTGTATGTAATATATAAGTAGTAGAGGGGGGTCTGGGTAAGGAATAAAGGGGGTTGGTAACTTCTGGGTCAATTTCTAAAATGCCTGACATGTACTGGCCTTGGAAACCCTAACCTGTCTTATTTTTTACCGCCACACTTTAGATCAAGGTCCTCTGCGGCCAATGGATATTTTAGTACAAATAAGAGTCGTTGATGGACACTCAATTTATAGCTCAGAAAATGGCGGCATTCATGTGGTTTATCCACGTGATCCATAGCTCGTAACCATCCTGGATTCTGTAGGATGGACTTTGTGTGCTGTTCTACTTTCCTGGACTGCAGGTGGTATGGCCGTCACCTTCACCTCCATCAGCTTCTTTCTCCACCATTCAGCCATAGTCTCTATGATTATGGAATTAGATGCAGATTGCACAATGTAGTGATGTCACTACTACACACCAGCTGCTTCAATGTGCTGCACATACTACTATGGACTCCAGGGAAAAGGCCGAGGTGAGTATTACTTTTTATTGCATTTTACTTGTGGGGGGCAGAAGGGGGACCAAAATACTGTCTGGGGGACACAAGGGGAGACAATATACTGTATGGGAGTGCATAAGAGTGACATTATACTATGTGGAGGCCACAAGGGGTACATTATATAGTACGGAGTAGAGTTGTTTGACCCGCATATTCCAAATTGTTATTTTTTTACGAATTCATATCCCGCATTACACTCTAGGGTATCTAAGTAGAGGTCCAGGAAAGGTGTAAAAAATGAAAAAAAAAAAACATTCATACTCACCTTACCTCACCTCTTTTGAGCCTCCTCGCGGCGTCTGGCACTCTATGTAGACTGTAATACAAATGCAGGTATTTTGTAATGCATTACCCTAGGGGGTCTAATAAATACAGTAGAAATAAAAAACAAGTAAAATAAATAAATATATATATAATAGAAAATTATAAGTTCGAATCACCCCCCCTTTCCCCAGAACACATATAAAAGGTCTTAAATACTGGGAAATACATACATATTAGGTATCCCTGTGTCTGACAACGCCCGGTCTACAAACTTGTAAAAAATATTTTTTCCATACGGCAAATGCCGTAGCTGGAAAAAAAAAATCAGACACTTAGAAAAATTTGAATAAAAAGCGATCAGAGCAATAGACATTCCCCAAAATGGTATAACTAAAAAGTATCTGGCCTTGCAATAAATAGACCAAAGAACAGGTGGCACACCAATAAATCCATGAAAAAGGAGGTTTATTGTCCTATTATTATTGTGCTATTATCCTATTGTCCTATTATATTATTGTCCTTTTGTCCTTGCAATAAAAGGCGCCCTATGCATCTTTTTTGGCAAAGTTTTGGATTTTTTTCAAGGGTTTAAAACATAAGTAAACCTTTATATATTTGGTATCGCTGGAATGGTACTGACCCATAGAATACAGGTGACATGTCATTTTGGCTGTCGTATACACGAAGCTCCCAAGAAATTCGCACAAACGCAGTTTTTCTTCACTTTTCACCCCATTCTGAATTTTTATCCTGCTTCTCAGTACATCGTACGGAATACTAAATGGTACCATTACGAAGTACAATTTGTTCCGCAAGCATTAAGCCCTCATATGGCTTTGTGAATGGAAAAGTAAAAAAAAAAAGTTATGGGGTTTGGAAGGCGAGTAGTCAAAAACAAAAATTAAAAAATACCTGCCGGACTTGCCATTCGCGAATCACATTTTGAAGGTTTCTCCCAGGTTGACGTCTCTGTCTTTAATATTGTAATCACTTTTGTATACATTCATTATATCACACAGAGAAGGTTTCAGGCCAAGGACAACAACCAATTCTTGGTGTGGGATTTAATTTTTTTGTCAATGAGTGTACAAAAAGCTAGGCTGGGGTCTATATATTTAGGGGGGTCTGGTGTTTGGTCTATTCAGATTAGGGTGTACAGAAGGGGGTCATTGTGATTCAGATGCTGTAGGTTGGGAGTGTGTCCTCTAGAATGTGAAAGTAAAGCTTGTTTTGCACGATTACATTGGAATCTCAGTTTGTGCCTTCTTAGAAGTCTTCAGACCTGTCATAAAGTTTCTTTGGGGGTTGGGATTTGGCAGCTGATCAAAGTCCCAGTGCCCACCAATAACAGATCCAGTGTGCCAAGACACAACCCTGGGCCTTTAGACATGGTTTCTTCAGTAGCAATGCTGTGTGAGATAGATGAAGGCCTGAAAGTGGACCATATGATGAGCACAGCACTGAGTATCACAACAGCCTGGGTACTGGGATTGCAGAATGTGCCCTGCCTGTTGTAGCTGACGCCAGCTCATTGGCATCTACGGGGTGCAGAAGAAATAACGGCATAGCTCATGAGGTGTGACACAACCCATTGTGTTGTCTGCGTCAATGGATAACCGTGGAGCAGGAGAGCAGGCATCAGCTAGTCCGGGAATGTATTCTACAGGATTACATGCTGGAGGAAACCTCAAAGAGTAGAAGATTTCCTGAGTCACCGGGCCATGTAACTCTGACTCTTCACACCTTCCCAATATTGTAGATGTTTGTCTCCGTCATAAAAAGAATTGTAGCGATAATGGCGTGTTGAAGACAAATCAATTAATTTGTATCTATGTCTATTATGTGTAGACCTATGTGTCTCCATGGTTACAGACTACAAATAAACCCTGTGTGGTCAGATCCTATAGTTATGTATTAGGCCCAGTGCATTGAATGTGTGGGTCTGTGAAAGCTGCAAAAATGGACAGGAATAGGACCGGCTCCATAGTTTCCGGCTTGGTCCTAAGGCCCACACATGGATCCGTAAACACTAGATACATACGTCAGGGTCTGTATTCCATCCGTGATTATGGATCCGTAATGATTAACACATGGAGCAAAAATGCAGTTGTGTGCGTAGAACCTTAGTCTACCTAGATGCAGTGCCACTAGTGTTCCCCAGGTAGCATTACACATAAAATTGCACTATTATAAATAAAAGTTATTTACGGTGTGATTTGTACACTCTACAGGTCAGGAGTTGCATATACTGTACTTTAACTATTACCTCTTATGTGTATTCACAGCATATACTACGTATTTCATTTGTATCAATTAACAAATAGGTCTTAAAATTGCATGGAATCTGGTTGTCAGCATGTGTTTACACTGTTGTCGGGACTTAGTAGCTTGCAGTCTGCAGGTAATCCACAGTGAGAACCTCTAGTTTCCAGATCCTTAAAGTGACAGTGCATCTTACAGTGCATTTTAAAATCCACGATCTTCTCTCTGAAGATTTTGTTAAGTGTTTATGTCTCATTCCATGTAATACCCATAAACTTCATCAAGGATCTATAATAATCTGTAAATTACAGTCTGTATTAGATTTTTGTTTTCTCTCCAGCCCACAGGATATCCATAACGCCAGGAGGAAAATTTTTATGGGATTTTCCTTCCATTATAAGTTGTATTACAAGTTATGGGGCAACCCCTCTAAATGACTTACCAAGGATGTCCCTAATACAGATAATTGAAGCTCTAAATGGAAAAAAATTCCATATTGAGAGGAAACTAAAAGCATTGTGCTTTCTATGCTACCTGATACATGAATAGAATTCATGGAAGGCAGTAAAGACGGACACATTATAGGCACGGGAACATTATCATCAGAGTCTATGGAAAGCTTGTTGGCACCTTAATAGTCAGTGGTTGCTATTATTCATCCAACCTGCATATATAGGAGAATATAATGTTATATATATTATTCTTTTTATGTATGTATTATTGCAAAATTCTTTGCCTTTCTATCACTTTTACAGAGGTTATTACCCATCTGTCCTGTATGGCTTGTTTGATGAGTAATACAGTGTTACACACACAGCTTCTGTATTGCTGCATACATCAGAATAGCCATTCAGGAGTCTTGAAAAGCTGAGTGATGTGTGATATCCCATGTGGCGTGTTTCAGATTGATCATGTCATAGTAAGATGTATAATATGCTGTTTTTATCTGTACCTGGGAGTAGCGTGATTATTCCTCCTATTTGTGTCATGCAGACTGAACTTCAAACAGCTCTAAAGACTTCAACTTCACCATGAACTGTAACATCCTCCTAGGCACGACAGGAGCTGCGCTAATCCTCTGCTGACATGGGGGGAAGGGGGTAGTGCGAGGAGTCATCACCTGCATACAACTGCATAATGTAATAATGTAAACTAGGGAAAATGCTCAAAATTATGCTAGATGGGTGTTCAGCCTCTAGGGCCCCTGCCAGTCAGCACAATAATGGGGCCATATCACTCCTGATTACATGAACATACTTAGATAATACTACCTCAGTGTGCAAGAATATAACTACTATAATGCTGCCCCCTATGTACAAGAATATAACTACTATAATACTGCCTGTATGTACAAGAATATAACTACTATAATACTGCTCCTATGTACAAGAATATAACTACTATAATACTGCCCCTATGTACAAGAATATAACTACTATAATACTACTCCTATGTACAAGAATATAACTACTATAATACTCCTCCTATGTACAAGAATATAACTACTATAATACTTATCCTATGTACAAGAATGTAACTACTATAATACTGCCCCCTATGTACAAGAATGTAACTACTATAATACTGCTCCTATATACAAGAATATAACTACTATAATACTGCTCCTATGTACAAGAATATAACTACTATAATACTGCCTCCTATGTACAAGAATATAACTACTATAATACTGCTCCTATGTACAAGAATATAACTACTATAATACTGCTCCTATGTACAAGAATATAACTACTATAATACTGCCTCCTATGTACAAGAATATAACTACTATAATACTACTCCTATGTACAAGAATATAACTACTATAATACTGCCCCTATGTACAAGAATATAACTACTATAATACTACTCCTATGTACAAGAATATAACTACTATAATACTGCTCCTATGTACAAGAATATAACTACTATAATACTGCTCCTATGTACAAGAATATAACTACTATAATACTGCTCCTATGTACAAGAATATAACTACTATAATACTGCTCCTATGTACAAGAATATAACTACTATAATACTGCTCCTATGTACAAGAATATAACTACTATAAAACTGCCCGTATGTACAAGAATATAACTACTATAATACTGCTCCTATGTACAAGAATATAACTACTATAATATTGCCTCCTATGTACAAGAATATAACTACTATAATACTGCTCCTATGTACAAGAATATAACTACTATAAAACTGCCCGTATGTACAAGAATATAACTACTATAATACTGCTCCTATGTACAAGAATATAACTACTATAATACTGCCTCCTATGTACAAGAATATAGCTACTATAATACTGTCTTCTGTGTACAGTAATATAACTACTATACTGCCCCCTATGTACAAGAATATAACTACTATAATACTACCGCCTATGTACAAGAATATAACTACTATAATACTGCCCGTATGTACAAGAATATAACTACTATAATACTACCGCCTATGTACAAGAATATAACTACTATAATACTGCTGCTATGTACAAGAATATAACTACTATAATACTGTTCCTATGTACAAGAATATAACTACTATAATACTGCTCCTATGTACAAGAATATAACTACTATAATACTGCTCCTATGTACAAGAATATAACTACTATAATACTGCTCCTATGTACAAGAATATAACTACTATAATACTGCCTATGTACAAGAATATAACTACTATAATACTGCTCCTATGTACAAGAATATAACTACTATAATACTGCTCCTATGTACAAGAATATAACTACTATAATACTGCTCCTATGTACAAGAATATAACTACTATAATACTGCTCCTATGTACAAGAATATAACTACTATAATACTGCCCCCTATGTACAAGAATATAACTACTATAATACTGCTCCTATGTACAAGAATATAACTACTATAATACTGTCCCTTAGGTGAATGGATCTGATCAGATTACACTTGCTCCGGCCTTCTCTTTGCTCGTTCCATGTATTACATTGCAGAACAGATTATACCAGATAGAATTTCATGCCAGGTATGTTTAATCCCTCATAACTCCAGTGAGATATACCGTCCCATTCTTACACTTGTATTTGCTGCTCTGGTGTCTTTTCTGCTTGGTATATTATGTTTTTCTTCGCGCTGACATCTACAGAGATAACAGGATCGGTATATAATTGCACTTGCGTCACAGGACAACATATTTTAGGCCCTAAATAAACATCAAGAATTCCTCAGGTTTATCTCCGCACATGACAAGAAAACTCTGAATACATGGCAGCTTGTAGAGAGACAGTAACCAGAAAATTCTTTCCAGGCATCGCCCCATTCTTCTGATCAGTGTGGGTCTTAGCAGGGATAACCTGCTAAGATAGGATAAAGGGATAACTTGCAAATTGGTGGCAGTCCAACTAATCAGAAGAACGGGGAGTTTTGTCCACCACTCTGAATGAAGCGGTGGTCGGGCAGTGTCAACACCTCTGCATTTGTTTCAGTGGGAGTTCTGGAGATAACACATCACTGTTCTTTGCCTATCTCTACCGCTGCCATGGAAATGAATGGAGCGGTGCCTGACCCCAACCCCCTATGGTTCTGATCATTCTATAGATATGGAATAACTTGATAAAATAGGAAAACCCATTTAAGTACCTGCAAAGTCAAGAAGTACAAAAATTTGCTGCTGGCTGTCTTTTAAAAGAGTTGTCCCACAATAATAACTTACCCCCTGTCCACAAGATCGCAAGTACCGTAATTTTCGGACTGTAAGACGCACCGGACCATAAGACGCACCTAGGTTTTAGAGGAGGAAAATAGGGAAAAAAATTTGAATCAAAAAATAGTAAAATATTTAATACAGTGGGGAAAAAAAGTATTTAGTCAGCCACCAATTGTGCAAGTTCTCCCACTTAAAAAGATGAGGCCGGCCTGTAATTGTCATCATAGGTAGACCTCAACTATGAGAGACAAAATGAGAAAACATATCTAGAAAATCACGTTGTCTGATTTTTAAAGAACTTATTTGCAAATTATGGTGGAAAATAAGTATTTGGTCAATAACAAAAGTTCATCTCAATACTTTGTTATATATCCTTTGTTGTCAATGACAGAGATCAGACGTTTTCTGTAAGTCTTCACAAGGTTGGCACACACTGTTGCTGGTATGTTGGCCCATTCCTCCATGCAGATCTCCTCTAGAGCAGGGATGTTTTGGGGCTGTCGCTGGGCAACACGGACTTTCAACTCCCTCCAAAGGTTTTCTATGGGGTTGAGATCTGGAGACTGGCTAGGCCACGCCAGGACCTTGAAATGCTTCTTACGAAGCCGCTCCTTCGTTGTCCTGGCGGTGTGCTTGGGATCATTGTCATGCTGAAAGACCCAGCCACGTTTCATCTTCAATGCCCTTGCTGATGGAAGGAGGTTTGCACTCAAAATCTCACGATACATGGCTCCATTCAGGGGGGTGGCCCTTCTTTCATGTACACGGATCAGTCGTCCTGGTCCCTTTGCAGAGAAATAGCCCCAAAGCATGATGTTGCCCCCCCATGCTTCACAGTAGGTCTGGTGTTCTTTGGATGCAACTCAGCATTCACTCTCCTCCAAACACGCGAGTTGTGTTTCTACCAAACAGTTCTACTTTGGTTTCATCTGACCATATGACATTCTCCCAATACTCTTCTGGAACATCCAAATGCTCTCTAGCAAACTTCAGACGGGCCCAGATATGTACTGGCTTAAGCAGGGGGACACGTCTGGCACTGCAGGATCTGAGTCCCTGGCGACGTAGTGTGTTACTGACGGTAGCCTTTGTTACGTTAGTCACAGCTTTCTGCAGGTCAGTCACTAGGTCCCCCGTGGGGTTCTGGGATTTTTGCTCACCGTTCTTGTGATCATTTTGACCCCACGGGGTGAGATCTTGCGTGGAGCCCCTGATGGAGGGAGATTATCAGTGGTCTTGTATGGCTTCCATTTTCTAATTATTGCTCCCACAGGTGATTTCTTCACACCAAGCTGCTTGCCTATTGCAGATTCAGTCTTCCCAGCCTGGTGCAGGGCTACCATTTTGTTTCTGGTCCTTCCACAGCTCTTTGGTCTTCACCATAGTGGAGTTTGGAGTGTGACTGTTTGAGGTTGTGGACAGGGGTCTTTTATACTGATAACAATGTCAAACAGGAGCCATTACAACAGGTAATGAGTGGAGGACAGAGGAGCCTCTTACAGAAGAAGTTACAGGTCTGTGAGAGCCAGGAATCTTGCTTGTTTGTAGGTGACCAAATACTTATTTTCCACCATAATTTGCAAATAAATTCTTAAAAACATCAGACAATGTGATTTTCTTGATTTGTTTTCTCATTTTGTCTCTCATAGTTGAGGTCTACCTATGATGTCAATTACAGGCCGGCCTCATCTTTTTAAGTGGGAGAACTTGCACAATTGGTGGCTGACTAAATAATTTTTTTCCCCACTGTATATGGGAGTTGTCGTTTTGCAACAGTTGCAAGGTCACGTTGAGAGGTGACCCTGCAGCCGTACAGGGAGGCATAGGGCATCTTTTTTGTGGGGCTAGGTGTACTTTTTAGTTATACCATTGTGGGGAATGTCTATTGCTCAGATCACTTTTTATTCAAATCAAAGGTGAAACAGTGAAAAAACGGCAGCTCGGCACTTTTGATTTTTTTTTCCCGCTATGATGTTCACCTTACAGGAAAAATATTTTTATAAGTTTGTAGACCGGGCATTTTCGGACACAGGGATACCTAATGTGTATGTGTTTCACAGTAATTTTCTACTTTTATATGTATTCTAGGGAAAGTGGGGGTGATTTAGAACAGCAGAGCGGCTGCCATCATCTTTACAGACCCGGCATCCGCCGTAATAGCATGGCGGATGCCAGGATGGGTTCACTGAAACACCCGCTCCTCTGATCCCAGGGCCCGCACATCGCCCCTACTCCTGCCGCTGGAGGAAGCCCCGCTGCAGGAAGCCGGCGACGACAGGAGTGGGGCGATGCTGCGACCCCGCTCCTACGCCCCCACTCACATTCGGACTATAAGACGCATCCCAACATTTTCCTCCCAAATTTGGGGGGAAAAAAGTGTGTCTTATAGTCCGAAAAATACGGTAAGTGTCTCAATGGGAATTCCATAGCTTAGAGTAAAAGATCCATCAAAAACAGCTTCTTGTTGACTGTTTCCTTATAGGAACGTAAGGACTATATAATGCTACATATGGTATAAACAAAATGAAAAATACGCAGACAGAAAAATGAAGATGTATTATAGCGATCTTTTGCTTATAGAATAAATGTTCATCAAAGGCGAAACTTTAGTTATTTAGGGTATTTCCTGTAGTATCTGTAGGAGGCACTCATACATAATACCCAAAGATTTCCAATTTTATTGGTCGGATCTCCATTTTCTGACACAGAGCTCCAGATCCCTTGCATAGATATAGAGTTAAAGAAGACCTTTCGCCTCCTACACCAACTCAAGCTCTTTTCATACTTTCATAGACGCTGCTCCACTGGTTCTGAAATTTTTTTTCTCTAGCCCCCACTGTTCCTGAGCAACCAATGCAGTTAACTTTGGAACCTGATATTATAACTAGACTCCCTAATGTCAAGTGGGTGATGTCTAGCAGGAGCTGGCAAGGTGACATGACTCAAAGCTCTAATCAGTGCACAGTGTCAGAGCTCAGAACCACACCCCTTTGCCTGCTCCTGTCTGACACCACCCACTTGACATTTGAGAATCTATTTAGCCTGTCAGACACCATAAATAACTGCACTGATTGCTCAAGAACAGTGGGGGCTACAGTAAAAGATCCAGAATCAGTGGAGTGGCGCCTAATAAAGGATGGAATGAGCTCGAGTTGGCGGCAGTGCTGAAAGGTCCTCTTTAAATGACAAGGTTTTGTCTTCCTGCGGTCACCACTAGGGGAAGCGTTGAATCTAACTGCATACAGATTTGTCATATAGTTCAATGTGTAACAGTAATAATAATCTCCCTCTAGTGGTGTCTGCAGGTAGGTCCCAAGCTACCAGTGCCGGCTGTGGGCTGTAGTTTTGTGAAATCTGGAAATCACATTTCACATACCACACTGGTCCTTGGATTTGGCCACCCTTTCGGCACTGAGTATACCGCCTGCAATCAGTAGGAACAGAGTGTCTGTATATTTACTATGTCTGTGACTCCTCGTGTGTTCTTGCCAGTTTAAGGGCGGACACAGACTGCAGAGGGACCCCGTGCAAATACTGTGTCTGGGCCCCCTGTCCCCACTAATCAGCCACAGTGGGTGCAGGGCTTCTGGAGAATGAGGCATGGCGTGTGACCGAACAGGCGTCAGTATCGGACACCGGAACACTGTGGACAAATTGTATAATGTCCCTTAGTGGCCCCTCCATACAGTATAATATCTCACAGTAGCCCCTCCACACACAAAAATACCTTATATTGGCCCCTCTACACAGTATAATGTTTCACTGTAACCCCTCCACACACAAAAATACCTTATATTGGCCCCTCTACACAGTATAATGTTTCACTGTAGCCCCTCCACACACTATGATGCCCCACCATGGCCCCCATACAGTATAATGTCTCACAGTAGCCCCTCCACACACAAAAATACCCTATAGTGGCCCCTCTACACAGTATAATGTTTCACTGTAGCCCCTCCACACACTATGATGCCCCACCATGGCCCCCATACAGTATAATGTCACACAGTAGCCCTTCCACACATTATAATGTCACACAGTGACCCCCATACAGTATAATGTCTCACTGTAGCCCTTCCACACACTATAATGCCCTATAGAGGACCATACGGTTTTCTTTCCAAAAATTCTGGGTTCAGAAGAACCTGAAATTTTTAGGGTTCACCACCCACAATCCATTTATCTTCAGGGCAGAGGCCAAGAGGAGGTGATTAAACATAATAAACAGTGTTACGTCGCCTGGTTTCCGGTGCGGATCTTCTGGCCTCTTCAGGTCTTAGAGATGTCACAAATGATGTCTGAGACCCCTGAGGCCTGTGTTTGGGCCTCAGTCATAATATTGGCGTCTTAAGACAAAATGACGCTGACGTATTGTCAAGCGGCCTGCGCTACCGTCATTTTGCGTCATGACGCCGACGTGACCTCTAAGGCCCACGCACAGACTTCAGCAGTCTCATTCGTGACGTCTTACTATGACCAGAAGAGGCCCAAGAACCGGCACCAGAGCCCAGGAGAGGTGAGTATTACTGTTTGTTATGTTTGTCACCTCCCCTGGGCCTCAGATCATTATACTCTGGGGTCTGAAGAGTATAATAGCAGTTTTGTTTCGGACCTGTTCATTCCGAACAAAACCGCTTGGTGAATCTCGCAAGGTTCGCTCAAGTAATATTCTCAGTGCCACCCGGTGGCTTCCACTTTGAAGGTATAGAGCAGAGGCCGCCAGGGGGACCTCCTGCTTTACCGTCCAGCTGAGTGGGGCCCCCTTTCCTCCATGGGCCCCAGTGCAGACAAACCACCCCTTGCCAGTCCATACATCAGTTCCCCATTTATGATGGTGTCAGGCCTCTGTTACTCAGAGGATGCCAGCTGGTGTCCGCCTTGGTCATTACTTGCGCTTGCACTGATACACGCCCTGTGTAAATTTCTCTGCATTCAGTCACTTTACAGCCTGTATTACTCCCAGTTACTTCATCCACATTCCTGCTCTACTTCCTCATACCAGGGTGATTAGATAGGAAGAATTGAAAGGGACAATTACTGTACCTCCTCCCACCCGGGGCAATTACAGGAGACATATATTGACTTACATCATACACCTATGGCCGAGAAAGATTATTAGATAGTGGTCTCCAACGTGTTGCTCTCCAGCTGTTAAAAAGCTAGCATGCTGGGTGTTGCAGTCTTACAATGAGGAATATATACATTATAGGATATAGCCAGAGTAGGTTATAATAGATTCTTAGCCATAGACCCTGGTGCGTAGCTATAGGGGGTGCAGTGTTGGCAGTTGCTACTGGGCCCTGGACCCCGAGGAGATCCCAAAGCTTACTCTGACGGATTAAGTATACCACTATTCTAAATGGTACATGGCAGGGGCTCCATTGCAAATTTTGCACTGGGGCTCCGGAGCTTCATAGACATGTAGGGTCCATTGTATACAGGGGCTGCTATTGTAACTACAGGGTATAGAACCCCAGGTTCAGTTGGTCGGACCCCATTGATCTGCAAGTTACTTCCTTTCATGGAAAAATCCCTTTAATTTGGCATGAGACTTCTTTATGTATGTACAGTATGACTTTGGGGATCCCAAAAATGAGCCAGTTCCCTATTTCAATGCACCTGCACAATCACCTCTCTGCTGTAGTCATAGGACTGTTATTACTAATGGATTCCCAGCATCCACTTTTAGGCCGGGGCCCTACGTTGTATCCGCTGCAAAAAACACTGCCTATTACAGTACCTGCAAAGTGGATGGGATTCTAGCTAATCCCATCTACACATTACAGGAAAAAATCCACAGCAGAAATTCTGTGATTTCAAAAACCATTGCTTTTTTGTCAATCACAGCGTGTCAATTATACCTACGGAAATGCTGGCGGTTTCTGTATAGGTATAATAAGCACAGAAAGTCCGCAGAGGAATATTATGCAAACTTTCTGTGAAAAGCGCTGCAGAAAAAAACCATGATGGGCTTCCGCCGCACTCTTTTTCGCAGCTCTTTTTCGCTATAGCTTGCTACGTGGGGCTTTATACTAAAGGGTGTGTAGACTTGTGCAATCCATTTAGCTCTTATGCAGCTAACATAAAAAATAAACTAATTTTGCTAATCATTTTGATTAACAAATGTAATACTGTTTTGTGTATACAGCTCCTGTGCAGACTTTTGTATCTCCATGGTTACTGACTACAATATATTGACTCTGACCAGGACCCACTTGTACTTAGGATCAAGAGTCTCATTCATCACATACATGCTAATAGGACTCCTAAAACCCTAAAATAATGTCTTGGGACCACCGCCGTACATTTACCCTATTAAAGTATTTAACCTTATGATTTTCCTCTTCATATTTATATACATATCTTATGTCTCTTACTCATAGGTGTTGGTATAAATCTGCACAGTATCCAGGTGAGCGGTTTTATCCGATCACATCCTATTGTAGCTAAGTATACACCAGTTTGCAACAATGTTGACATCTCCCCCATAACTAGTATATAAAACCTGGGATGGGCGTGAAAGGTGACTAGCCTGTGTGTCTGTCGTTTACTACTTCTCCTTTAAGAAAGAAGTGAAAGTGCCAGCATCATACCATACATTCTAGTGTCAGCTGATTGTGCTTTCCCCTTCAGAACACTGCACGCCACTTATCAGACAGTAACAGGAAGCGATCACTTCACATGGTGCCCGCACCTTAACCACAGTGCCCTCCCCATCCCTCCCTGTGCTGTAGGCACCTCATAAATCAATAAAAGACAATGTATGATTCCTTAGAAATTCATCTATTCTACACAATACCCGGTTATTAATCATCTCCCGCTATAAATGTAACATAGTGAATCACAAAGAGGTGCAGAACAAAGGAAGACAGAGGGCAATAGTCAACAGAGCACACTCAGCATTATAGGAGTTATATTCTTGTACATAGGAGCAGTATTATAGTAGTTATATTCTTGTACATAGGAGCAGTATTATAGTAGTTATATTCTTGTACATAGGGGGCAGTATTATAGTAGTTATATTCTTGTACATAGGAACAGTATTATAGTAGTTATATTCTTGCACATAGGGGGCAGTATTATAGTAGTTATATTCTTGTACATAGGGGGCAGTATTATAGTAGTTATACTCTTGCACATAGGGGGCAGTATTATGGTAGTTATTTTCTTGTACATAGGGGCAGTATTATAGTAGTTATATTCTTGTACATAGGAGCAGTATTATAGTAGCTATATTCTTGTACATAGGAGCAGTATTATAGTAGTTATATTCTTGCACATAGGGGGCAGTATTATAGTAGTTATATTCTTGTACATAGGAGGTAGTATTATAGTAGTTATAGTCTTGTACATAGGAGCAGTATTATAGTAGTTATATTCTTGCACATAGGGGGCAGTATTATAGTAGTGATTTTCTTGTACATAGGGGCAGTATTATAGTAGTTATATTCTTGTACATAGGAGCAGTATTATAGTAGTTATATTCTAGTACATAGAAGGCAGTATTATAGTAGTTATATTCTTTTACATAGGAGGCAGTATTATAGTAGTTATATTCTTGTACATAGGAGTAGTATTATAGTAGTTATATTCTTGTACATAGGGGCAGTATTATAGTAGTTATATTCTTGTACATAGGGGCAGTATTATAGTAGTTATATTCTTGTACATAGGAGTAGTATTATAGTAGTTATATTCTTGTACATAGGGGGCAGTATTATAGTAGTTATATTCTTGTACATAGGGGCAGTATTATAGTAGTTATATTCTTGTACATAGGGGCAGTATTATAGTAGTTATATTCTTGTACATAGGAGTAGTATTATAGTAGTTATATTCTTGTACATAGGAGGCAGTATTATAGTAGTTATATTCTTGTACATAGGGGCAGTATTATAGTAGTTATATTCTTGTACATAGGAGCAGTATTATAGTAGTTATATTCTTGTACATAGAGGCAGTATTATAGTAGTTATATTCTTGTACATAGGGGGTAGTATTATAGTAGTTATATTCTTGTACATAGAGGCAGTATTAAAGTAGTTATATTCTTGTACATAGGGGGTAGTATTATAGTAGTTATATTCTTGTACATAGGGGCAGTATTATAGTAGTTATATTCTTGTACATAGGAGTAGTATTATAGTAGTTATATTCTTGTACATAGGGGGCAGTATTATAGTAGTTATATTCTTGTACATAGGGGCAGTATTATAGTAGTTATATTCTTGTACATAGGAGCAGTAATATAGTAGTTATATTCTTGTACATAGGGGGCAGTATTATAGTAGTTATATTCTTGTACATAGGAGTAGTATTATAGTAGTTATATTCTAGTACATATAAGGCAGTATTATAGTAGTTATATTCTTGTACATAGGGGGCAGTATTATAGTAGTTATATTCTTGTACATAGGAGCAGTATTATAGTAGTTATATTCTTGTACATAGGAGCAGTATTATAGTAGTTATATTCTTGTACATAGGGGGCAGTATTATAGTAGTTATTTTCTTGTACATAGGAGCAGTATTATAGTAGTTATATTCTTGTACATAGGAGCAGTATTATAGTAGTTATATTCTTGTACATAGGAGCAGTATTATAGTAGTTATATTCTAGTACATATAAGGCAGTATTATAGTAGTTATATTCTTGTACATAGGGGCAGTATTATAGTAGTTATATTCTTGTACATAGGGGGCAGTATTATAGTAGTTATTTTCTTGTACATAGGAGCAGTATTATAGTAGTTATATTCTTGTACATAGGAGCAGTATTATAGTAGTTATATTCTTGTACATAGGGGGCAGTATTATAGTAGTTATATTCTTGTACATAGGAGCAGTATTATAGTAGTTATATTCTTGTACATAGGGGGCAGTATTATAGTAGTTATATTCTTGTACATAGGAGCAGTATTATAGTAGTTATATTCTTGTACATAGGAGCAGTATTATAGTAGTTATATTCTTGTACATAGGAGTAGTATTATAGTAGTTATATTCTAGTACATATAAGGCAGTATTATAGTAGTTATATTCTTGTACATAGGGGCAGTATTATAGTAGTTATATTCTTGTACATAGGGGGCAGTATTATAGTAGTTATTTTCTTGTACATAGGAGCAGTATTATAGTAGTTATATTCTTGTACATAGGAGCAGTATTATAGTAGTTATATTCTTGTACATAGGGGCAGTATTTTAGTAGTTATATTCTCATAAATACGGGCAGTATTATAGTAGCTTTATTCTCGTACATAAGGGCAGTTCTTATTTTTTTTGTACATAGCCGAATAGTCAAAAATTTGCTTGAGATTTCCCTACATTACTTATTATTATTATGCTCTAAATCAGATTGTTTCTCTTATTTGTGTCGCTCAGTAATCCTGTATATGCAGACACTGACACGATACCCATGCATAGTTACGTATAGGATGCGCGGTGTTTAGCGTAAACACAGGCAAACATCCTCTCGGACTGTTTGTATCAGCATAACGTCACTGGTGATTCAGTTCCTGGGAATACGATTGTATTTAGACCTAAGACCAAGGAATCGTGGAACAGCCACAGTAATAACGGAAAGCTCTGTGTCTGGCTAATAAAGTTTTGTTTGTTGGAATTGAGTCATTTCAATGCAATATCCTGAAAAATGATGAAATATCTTTGTAACGACACACAGAGTCTTTTTTATTAAGGCAAAATGTCATCTGAATCATTGGGACTCATTCAATTATTTCTTTGACCATTGCGTGCGTATATTGTGGAGGGTGATAGCAAAAATGTGGTATCTGTTTCTAATGCTTGTTCATTGCTGACCCTAACTTCCTGCCCCAAACAGCTACAGGACCTGGCACTTGTTTAACCCCCTGAATTTACCTTCAGACCATTGTCCATTCCCATTTGCAGGGCCTGTGGAAAGGGGGAGACCTGTCCTAGTCTACAACATCCAATGGGGGAGACCAGTGTATCCCAATGGGGCATCCATGGTGGTCGTATCTCACATACTTGTAAGCGTGCCCCAGATTGAGCGCACAAGAGACATCAGTATTATAAATGGCCTATGGGACCCTGTTACAAATTCTGCATTGGGGCCAAGGAGTTTATGCATAGGAAATACCAGCCATAGCTATAGAGGGTGCAGAGGTAGCAATCTACTACTTGGCCCTGGAGCCTGTCTACAATTTAAGAAGATACCGAATATAGATAGTACATGTTAAGTGGGGGCCCCATTACAAATTTTGCGTTGGTTTCCAGGAGCTTAATGTTACGCCTCTGGGTAATACAGATACTTGCCAACTCTCCTAAAACGCCCAGGAGGCTGCCAGAAAAGAGGCAGATCTTCTGGAAAAGATGGGAAATCTCCCTGGGGCCGGTGAAGCCTCTTGGCAAACTGGATTTTTTTTTTGTGTGCATATTACCAGAATTGCAGCCAAAGGCACATACAGTACAGGGGGTGACACATGGCCGTTAAAAGGGGGATACATTGTAGCAAACCCTCAGCTGTGAGAGATATGAGGTCTGTTACATTTTCAACCTCTGAATGTAAATGAGAATATTCAAATTCACTGATAGCAAGCAGAGATCTTGTAAGTGTTGAGAAATACTATGGGTGGATTTATCAATACCAGCATATAATAAGTAGCCTGCACCAACAGAGGGTATGCTTAATTGATGATAAGGCTCACATTTATGAATCAGGTGCATCCTGCGGGAACCCGTGTGCCTCAAATCTAGCACAGACGATGACCGCCACCCACTTTGAGAAAAGTTCGGAGGGGGGCGTAAAAAGTTGTGCAGATTTTTAGTGTACAGTGAAACTTGGAGTAAGGTGCCTTAATATTTAGTATCTCCATCTTGATCTTGTGTGTGGGTAACACAAGGTGTCTGACAACCATAGCACCCACAGGGGTTGTCAGGCAGATTTGCATACCCTCAATGGTATATACAGTAAATCTGCATTGCTATGATGAGTTACAAGTTTCATTCCTCGCTCTCCTCTTCTCTTTTTTTTTTTTTGCTTGTGTCAGTATTTACTAAAACCTGGCATTTTATTCATGAACCAAGAAACTGACTATAGTTACACTTTCAGCTAAGCACTGTGGGAAGACAGATTTATAGCTACAATCTATATTTGCTCTTTACATGTATCAGTTACACATAAGCTTTGAGAACACCCAAAATCCTCTTTACTTGCACTTCACCTCCCTCTTAAACAAAGTTTCAGAGCGATGTTGTAATCAGTTCTACTGTGCGGATACAATGTAACCTGACGTAACACTGACATTGGAATGAAACATTGATGGATGAAGTGTAAGGAGTCATTGACTGATGGACACTCATTGACAGGAATTGTTGACAGAGGGTTTGATCTTTGCCAGTCGGATTTTTCAGCACTCATCTAAGACAGGCAGAGTTTAATAGTTGGATTATAAAGTGTGATCTCGTGTGCACATCTGTGTCCTTCCCTGTCTGAATTTCATCCTTGTAAATGTTTAATGGCTACTAATAAATTTTAAGTTTTCTATTGCCAAGAAAACTGTGAAGACCGATACAAAGAGAGCATAGTGGAGTTGGCAGGCCATTTGCCATCTATGACTGCCCTATGTACCAGCTTTTTATAGCTTACAATTTTCTGACACAGAGCTCCAAATCCCCTACATAGATCTTACTGTGGCCGTCACTAGAGGGAGCTGAAGAGCTTGGTGCATACTGGTTATTGTTGTGTATGCTGGCCATCAAATCTGAGATGGGGACACAGGGGACAAGCCAACGACTCTTAAAGATATCTTTCTGGCCCAGACATTATCGCCCTGCTATCCAGAGTCCCAGAGTGTCTAGCAGCCATAGAATCCTTCTCCTCCCGCTTTCTGAAATTCAGTATGGAAGAAATGGAGGTCATCATCCTCCCCCCAACTCAGGCGCCCTACCTGATCGGTCTATCAAAGTTAATGGTGCCATACTTATCCCAGTCCCACAAGCCTTGTGGTAAGTTTTGATTTCGCCCTGTCCTTCCAGCATCACATCCAAACCCTCAAAACCTTCTGCTGTCTCCAAGAACATTCATCGAATTCACTCTTTCCTTGCCCCTGTCTATCCCCTCTTCGTCTCTCGCTTAGACTACTGTAACATCCTTCTCTGTGGCCTCCTGCCAAATGCTCTTTCTTTCCTCCGGTCTATCCTCAACTCGGCTGTCCGGTTAATCCACCTCCCTCCTCGCTATTTATCCTATCCCTTTTGCCAATCCTTTCACTGTCTTCCCATCTGCCAGTGAATTGTTTAAAATTCTACAAGGCCATGACATACAAGGCTATGACATACAACGCCATGACATACAACGCCATGACATACAAGGCCATGACATACAACGCCATGACATACAAGGCCATGACATACAAGGCCATGACATACAAGGCCATGACATACAAGGCCATGACATACAACGCCATGACATACAACGCCATGACATACAAGGCCATCCACAACCTGTCCCCTCTATATATCTCTGACCTAATCGCCTGCCCCCACGTAACCTCCGATCCTCTCAAGACCTCCGTCTTCACTCTGCTCTTTCCGCTCTTCACACAACTCCCAAGATTTCTCCCGCTCATTCCCCATACTCTGGAATTTGCTACCACAACACATAAAACTGTCCCCCAATATTGCAACCTTCAAGGGGACCCTGAAGGCTCCTCTTTTCAGGAAAGCCTATAACCTCCAATAACCCTGCTGCCACCGCACCACCATCCGGACAGCTTCTACCCCCATCTACTGTTTCTGTCCCTCTTCCCATATAGATTGTAATCCCTGTTTATAGATTGTAGGTCCTTGCAGACAGGACCCTCCACCCTGATGTTTGTCTTGATGTTAGTCTACTGTACTTGTTCTTGTATATTTTGTATGTAAACATGTTTTTTATTATTATAATTATTATTATAATATATAATTATTATGTTGCAATTACACAAGCTTATTGGCTGAGTAGATGTCCGGAGACCAGGGTGCAACATTGGATTACACAGAGATTTTGGAACAATGTGAACCGTTCGTGTTTGGCCGTGACACTCCTTAACATAGGCTGGGATTCCACTGTACCTGGAGTAACTTTAAGCGTCTGGACTCCAGTGTAAAATCTGTAATAGGCCCCCACCTACCCTGGCAGCAATTGCCCCCTAAGGCACCAGGCTGCACCTCCATCTGCTATCTCTGCACCCCTTACAGTTACACCCCTGATTCCAGCAGTTCATTGAATACACACTAACAATAGCCCCGAACTGTAATATTAGGTCAATGCGGAGAGCGTAATAAGTACGCTAAGATTTAACGATTTATAGACATGGTGCATTTTCCATCATGTACAAGACAAATTTATATATTTTGCAATGACTCAAACTGTGCAGCATTTTTCCTGTTCCTGCCCAGACGGCACTCTGGTTTAGTTTCCCTCCAACAGATAGGGACATATCCTAAGTTTCTGTTTGAAGCAATTCCATAGAAACCAGCCTTTTATTTCACATCTTCCCTATGGCCATATGTTTGCAGTGAATTGTTTAGAGAAGTGATTCAGCCGCGTCTCCATGACTGAGGATATATTTTCCAGTGTTACAGGGCAATGACTCACCCCACAGGCAGCCAACGTCCGCCCTGCCTAATTATTCTCAGAAAAATCAAAGAAGTCACTGTACACACAGGCCGCAAGACGCCTGCCAAGAAATCCAATTGCTTCTGTTTATTAATAATGAATTATCAGGCCTGAACTCCATCAAATCCCCAGTAAATATAAACCCCTTATGTCAACTTGTTATCACCTTATGGGGCAAATCTACCTAATGGATATATGCTTGTCAGTCAGGATGCTAGGAAAGCTAGGTAGCAACCCAGTAAAGGTTGGTAGGCTGCTTTTCACCAGGACCTAAATATTCTCATAGCTATAAGTATATGTGCCAACTCTTCTGGAATGTCCAAGAGACTACTGGAAAAATGGGAAGATCTCTCGGACCCCTGCAAGAGCCCGCAAATTTACTGAGCACCCACGTACGTATGACGTCAGAGCATTGCCCGGAATGATACCTGGGAACAGAGGGCCTGTGAATGAGGGGATCTGGTTTGGGGTTTGTAAACAGTCGGCGTCTTTAAATGGAGGGGATCGGGTCTGGGATGTGTAAAGGGGATAGGGGTAATCTGGTCTGGAGCCTGCAAACAAGGGATTCCAGTCTGGGGTTTTTAGATGGATTTAAGTGCATAAAGGTTTTGGGGGGGAGGGAATTTGCCAAGACTTTGGTTTATTATGCTGGTTTTGATAATGCCTGCCCCACTAGAGGATGTGCCTCATTTATGACAAGGTGCATAAATTAGATGTACCTGTAATCCAGGCCATGCACTTGCACTGAAATCTACACTAGCTCTTAGCTGCCAAAGATTTCAGACATCATTTACAGCAATAAACTGGTATAAATGATCATAAATCCAATGGGGCCATTGTTATGACACACCCCTTTCAGGAAAGTGGCAAGGGTGGTGCAAAATAGAAAAAAAAATTGCAAATTTTTGTGCACAACTCCAGACCAAAATTTGTGACTTTTATTTGCTTTGTATACCAGAAACATGGCTTACAAGGCATGATAAATCTCCCCCCTATGTCTTCATGTAGGAGTCAGCTGTGTGGTCTGTATTCATTTTGGGGAATGATGAAGGGGGTCATACTGTATGTATTGTTTGTGATTCAATTCCTATATAAATTGATGGGGTATACTGAAAAACTTTTTATTCCCACCTATATAATCTTACCTTCGCAAAAGTTGGCAAGTATGGCTATAAGGGGTGCAGTGACAGCGGTTGTGCTTTGGCCCTGGTGTCTTAACAAGATACAAAGGCCCCTATGCAACATAAGAATTCTCTGAAAATATAAAGTTTGGAGGTCAAAGGGGGAAGGGGGGGGGGTGAAACAGATTAAGGCCGCCTTGTCCTGGGTGCCCGTTCTTTTCTGGTGTCCAGTCTTCAACCATGGCTTCTGCTTCAATGTCATGTGTCCCGGGGTCACCATGACATTGGTGCACCCCACATGACCGTGCACCCCACAATCATAGGCTTCAGTGGTGACCCTTGGACACGTAATGTCGGAGAAGATGCCAGAAGAGGCCTAACAGCCTGTGGATGAAGACCGGACACTGAGAAAAGGTGAAGAAAGGTGAGTATCACTGTTTTTTAATTTTGGCCGAATCTCCCCTGGGTCTCTGCTTATCATAATCTAAGGTCTGAAGAGAAAATTGTGGAGAAACCTTGCAATTATTCACAAAACAAATCTCTCGAGGTTTCACCATCACTAGCCAGAAGCATTTCTCTTCCTACAGATGACCTTCTTAGTGCTTACTAGATGCTCATGGGTTGAACTGGGATTTTTCAATAGATTTGACACCATGGAGTAACTGGTTGCTCTATGGTTATAGTTGCCCTGGTTGTCACTTGGCTTTCACAAAAAAAGATCTAGCAGCTGACTAGACAATAAGACAATTTAAGCCCCACCTAGCTGTACAAGGGAACACCCCTGAGGAACACACATATTAATACACATAAACTCCACCTCCTTTTGTTGTCCCATTTTTGGTCAAGCAAAAATTAGGACTTTTGCAGTTATTTAACAGGAATTGAGTTCTAGGCTGGGTAGTTTTGGGTGCTAGTCCAGCAGGGTGTGCTGGGGCTATTTATTCTGCACCCAACCTGTGGTCACATGGTCAGTGTGAAAGAACGCATCCAAAAGGAGGGACTAGCTTTTTGACATTGTGCTATACCTAGTTCATAGTATGTCTATATGATATAATGAATCTGGGTTTCACTATAGAAGGTGAGGTTGCACCCTCTCCCTGGTTCCGAAGGAGCCGAAAGGTCCCTCTGCCACATAAAAAGACACCTTAAATGGTGTATGGTAGATGGTGAGGTCCTGGTATACATTTTGCATTGGGTCCCAGGAGCTTACAGTTATGCCTCTGATTTTCGAGATCACAAAAGTGGACACCTACTTTAATTTTGCAAACTTAAAGATTATGTACTGTAGGCTCGGGGCGGGGGTTGTGTATTCCGACATTCTTGCAGTCTTAGCCGTCCCCACTATTTGTGTGCAGAAGAAATAAATTGAAGGGAAACTATTTTCTGTGGCCACAAATATGCCACTTGCGGTTTGTACATGATGTGACACTGAGCGGAGAGCATGACAGACAGATCCTGTATTGTGTTGTCACCACAGCTTCACTAGCAAAGTGAACAATCACTGTACTCCATGAAGAGAACAATCCCACATCCTGGATAAACATTTGTCAGCATTTGTCTATACACCTACACAAAACAATTAAAAGCTCAGTTTTCATCACAATGTAATGCTGAGATGGATGCAGAGCTGAAGGAAGAATTAGTTGGCACGGTGGGGGTCCACCGCTGAGACGTGACCGCATTCCTTCAAGTCACGAGAATTTAAAAAGCAGGGAGGCATTTGTACTGCCAACTTAGAAAGACAAAGGTGGGGGGCATGAAATAATCCATTAGATGAATAATATGGAGTGGCAGATTCCAGAAGTATCATATGTTATAAAAGATATGTGGGGGTCTGACAGCTGATACTCCCACAAATAAGTGAACAAGTGGAGCCCCAGCCTAACTCAGTACCCCACATATTTGGCAACCTCCCTATTGAAAATGGTAGCTGGATTTATACCAGTTGTCCTGTGACATGTTCTCTATGTAAAATAATGCAATTACTATAATACTGCTCCTATGTATAAGAATATAACTACTATAATACTGCCCCTATGTACATGAATATAACTACTATATTACTGTCCCCTATGTACAAAAATATAACTACTATAATACTGCCCCATGTACAAGAATATAACTACTATAATACTGCCCTATATGTACAAGAATATAACTACTATAATACTGCCCCTATGTACAAGAATATAACTACTATAATACTGCTCCTATGTACAAGAATATAACTACTATAATACTACTCCTATGTACAAGAATATAACTACTATAATACTACCTCCTATGTACAAGAATATAACTACTATAATACTGCCCTCTATGTACAAGAATATAACTACTATAATACTGCCTCTATGTACAAGAATATAACTACTATAATACTGCTCCTATGTACAAGAATATAACTACTATAATACTGCTCCTATGTACAAGAATATAACTACTATAATACTGCTCCTATGTACAAGAATATAACTACTATAATACTGCTCCTATGTACAAGAATATAACTACTATAATACTACCTCCTATGTACAAGAATATAACTACTATAATACTGCCCCTTGTGTACAAGAATATAACTACTATAATACTGCTCCTATGTACAAGAATATAACTACTATAATACTGCCCCCTATGTACAAGAATATAACTACTATAATACTGCCCCCTATGTACAAGAATATAACTACTATAATACTGCTCCTGTGTACAAGAATATAAGTACTATAATACTGCTCCTATGTACAAGAATATAACTACTATAATACTGCCCCCTATGTACAAGAATATAACTACTATAATACTGCCCCCTATGTACAAGAATATAACTACTATAATACTGCTCCTATGTACAAGAATATAACTACTATAATACTGCTCCTATGTACAAGAATATAACTACTATAATACTGCTCCTATGTACAAGAATATAACTACTATAATACTGCTCCTATGTACAAGAATATAACTACTATAATACTGCTCCTATGTACAAGAATATAACTACTATAATACTGCTCATATGTACAAGAATATAACTACTATAATACTGCCCCTATGTACAAGAATATAACTACTATAATACTGCTCCTATGTACAAGAATATAACTACTATAATACTGCCCCCTATGTACAAGAATATAACTACTATAATACTGCCCCTATGTACAAGAATATAACTACTATAATACTGCCCCTATGTACAAGAATATAACTACTATAATACTGCTCCTATGTACAAGAATATAACTACTATAATACTGCCCCCTATGTACAAGAATATAACTACTATAATACTGCCCCCTATGTACAAGAATATAACTACTATAATACTGCTCCTATGTACAAGAATATAACTACTATAATACTGCTCCTATGTACAAGAATATAACTACTATAATATTTCCCAATGTATAAGAATATATTTACAATATGTTTAACATATGACCTTACTTTTTTCTATATATATATCTTCTTAATCCGTGTATATTTATACATAGCCTTAAGGGTAATGACACCTGCACCCACACACATCTGTCTAGACAAGCAGATGAGTTTCTCCAGAGGTTCTGTAGGTGTTTAGTGGTTATTACAGGTGACATGGTTGTTATATGGCGCTGAGCTTGGGCCTGTTATAATGATTTAAGATCAAAGCCGCTCAGTCCCTTCCGCCCCATCTGTTTCTGCATCAGGAGGGTTCTCTGGGATGAAAGGGATTTCTGCAGACTGTCATTATGGGAGAGATAATTCCTATGGAGGTGTACAGACTCTTGAATCATAAAGCGTCAGGGTACAGGGTGCTATCAAGTAAAACGTCCTTCCTGTGCGTCAGCGTCCTGCCATTTATAGGGGCGGCTGTGGGACAGACAGATGGGAAAAGATAATGTGGTTATGGGTTAGACAGAATTAATTTGGGAACAGACAACTCCTTTAAGTACCTCTGTCTTGAGAATTTTCTAAAACATGCCTGCAAAGGGTTAAATCAATGTGTGCTAAGTCCTCCCGCCATACTGTACATCTTACTAGAAATGAGGACGGGATATTCATACTTTGCCTGCCATCCAACTGAAAAGGCCTTTTGGTAAAAACCCTGTCCCCACGGTACTCTTAGCCAATCTGCACTGCTTAGAGCACCCCGGCAATGACGACTTAGAGCACCCCTGGCAATGCGCATCCTTCCAAAAGTCCTTTTCAGCTAGATGACAAGCACCATATATATCACCAGAACTATATAATGGGAGCCATTAGCAATGCTAGTTTAGCCCTTTATGTGGATTTTGTCTATTTAATCTCTGTCTTATAACAAAGAAGCTTCAGTAAAATTGTTAGAGATTTTCATACGCAGCACCACTCTTATCCATAGACAGTGTCAGGTATTGCAGCTCAGTTCCATTCAATAATGGAATCACAGCTTCTGTAGGCCCAAAAATATGACCCCACTGGTGTGTCTAATATCTGAGAAGTCTAGCATTGAAATACTGCTTTCAGGGGTGGCCTCAGGGGCGCATTATCCAGTTCTAGTCTAAGAGGTGTTTTGTGACCACCATGAATCTTTAGGACATGTTTAGGGAAAGTGAAAAGGAATTTGAGCAGACTTCCATGTGAATTTACCCTTATAATAGTATTATTTAGACACTGTCTAGAGCTTTTATTAGGTTACTTTATGTATGGAGTTGTGGTTTGGTTGCTGTATGTTGGAGCACTGTATGGTGGCATTGTGTGGTTTGCAGTATATGAGGTGGCGGCATTCTTTAGCACTATATGGAACTATGATTGTTTGTGCACCGTACAACATATGGAGGGAGGCACCTCATAGGGCACCATTGTATATAAGGCTGACCCTGAAAACCCTTGCACAATGCTGGATATCTGTAAGAAAACATACCGACAAGCTTCAAAACACAATATTTGCCCAAGTAAACCTTTGCCTGGAACATTGGCTGCACATGCAGTATATATATATATATATATATATATATATACACTGTATATAGATACATACAGTATATTTTCAATCAGTAACTATTCATTTATGGTGACAGATTAATTTTAACTAAAAGATAAAGAGCAAAGCCTGGAGGGGGGAGGAGGATCAAGAAAGTGCAAGTCACGGGAGGATAAGCGACGGCACAGTGCTGGGACACGCTCAGGTCACATGTATACTCTGCCCTGGGGCGGATTTCTCAATGGGCGGTGTAACATCACAGACGTGAAATGCTGATACTGGAATAATCAAAGCCAAATAAGACAGTAAAGGTCCCAGGATATAGTCACCTGCGCTTTGTGAAAAATACTGCAACCTTTAATTTCCGAAAATAACATCTTGCTTCAATCCAACAAGGGAGGGTTCTAAGTCCTTAGGATAGTTCATCAGTATTAGATGTCAGCAACCCTGCCAGTCAGATGAATGACGGAACCGTAGCGGGGTCAGTGTCAAGGCCTCTTTATTGTTTACACCAGAACACCATACACTTATTTGCATCTGTTTTGGGGTTTGCAGCTTTGTCCCAAGTTTGCAAAAGCAGATCAGTGGTGGTGCCAAGAGTAGAATTCCAACGATCTGATATTAATAGTCTATCTTAAAGGGGTTGTCTAAGACTCCATGTGTTATGGATACTACAGTATATACCCATACTGTTGATATTCTAATCCACCCAGACCCGGCACCAATCAGTTGATCCAGTTGGAAGCTGTATACATCATATATGAATGGATGCAACTCTGCTCCTATTCAATTTAAAGGGATTAGAGCTGTAGTTCCCGCTGCCGCAACTGCAATGTACCGCTCCATGGATGTGGTGCTGAGACCTGCAACTCTGTTCCTAATCACTGCTGCTTCTGGCTGCATACACTGTATACAGTTTCTGGCTGCCAGATCAGCTGATTGGTGCCGGATCTTAGCGTTGGGTCCATAACAAGTAACACAGCATACTAAAACTAACCCCAAATGTAACATTCAGTAGAAGTCACTCTGTATTACAATGGCCAGGCAACAAAATATCGATTGAACCTTTGTGTTCCATATGCATGCCCATTGTAATAAAGAATTAATGAGTGTCCTCACTGTACAACTAACATAGGTGCGTTTTGATAATGAATGCTACATCTCTAAAGAATCTTGCAAAATTTGCAACAATCATGCAAGTTACCATAGGTTTATTTCAAAGTGCAGCTAAAGATGCAGAATATTCTATACCACTGCGATGAAGGCTTCCCCTTGACGCTACTATAGTCTTGTACTGTCAGGGGTGGGTATTCCTCACCACCCAGAGATGGTGTTCTGCTGTAAGGCCAGCCCCCTTTAAAGTGCAGTGATATCGGTACCGAAACCAATGCCACCAATATCTCTGGTACCGGTAAAACTAACAGTGCGCTGAATTCAAGTCTCCTAATGGAAGATGTTGGGGGAGATAAGGCTAGGGCCTGTTTACATGGCAGAATCTGTCACTGATTTTGTAGCAGTGATCCTGCCTCTCATTGTGTTCAGGCAGAGATCGCAGCAGAGCACTGAAAAAATAAGAGTCCTGCTTGATCAGCAGCAGAAAGACACGGTGGAATCTTGAAGCAGATTTCTGTCTTAAATTTCTGTTCATTTTCCACCATGTCAACTTGGCCTTAGATTTTAACTGCCTGATCCTATTGTTCTTGGGAAGATAAATTGCCACCAGCGCAACCTGGCAGTGGCAGTGGAAAATACATGCACACTTGACTGAACTGAGCATACATGTGTATTTTTATGTCTGTATGGGGGTCAGGAGTGATAGCTGTAAACAGCTATGTAATGTGTATCGTATGGATGTTTATAGGGTAATTAAAATAGTTCCTCATTTCACTAACTGAAATATATAGAGTTGAAAGACTAAATATACAAATCAGTTTTAGTTTGAGAGGTACCGCCATGGGCACGCATTTTACCCCACACCATGATTATTCTATTTAACATTCATATTTCTACTTTTTTTTATTTAGTTGCAAAGCCAAATCACGCAGGTATAGAAACAGGCAGCTGTGTAAGCAAGTATGACCTTCATGTATGTGTCACCAGGCTGGGCAATGGGAATGGACAAAGTCTAACTTGTGATATTATAGAATAAACATTGGCATAATCTGGTAACAGCTATAAGGGGCGTGACGCTTCATCCAGCCGCCTGTTCTACATGGGCGCAGCCTCTAAAGAAGCTGCCGCAAATCCTTGTCTAATCTTTAATTATTGTCATTATTGCTACTTTTTTTTGCTTTTGTGCTGCGGTCTTTAGTAACAGATTTGCTATTGTAATTGATTCTCTATAGTATAGTGGGTGACGTGATGTTGATCTTAAATGGTCACGTCCCAACAGTCAACCCATGGTTTATACTTGTTGAGCTGCAACAACCCCTTGGGCAGCATCTGTGTCATCACTGTTGCCCCAGCCCTGTCCCTTTAAGACCACTCCTTTTTCTTAATAAGCCGTTAGCCATTTCAATGATTTTTTAAAAAAAAGATGTCCAGGATTAGAAAAACATGGTCACTTTCCTCCAGAAACTTCTCTACTCGATTCAAAAGGTTGTGTGTGGTATTGCAGTTCAGCTCATTTGAAGGGAAAGGACTGACCTGCAATACTACAAACAACCTGTGGACAGGTGTGGCGCTGTTTGTAATGACTATTATGTTTCCTAGAGACCTATACATTATCCATTCAATTTATATCTGTAAGCAAAGTCCATTATCATAAAACTGCAAACAGTGTTAAGGGGGCGCTATGTGGATTTTTGTATTTTTGTTTTTCTATGGACTCTATGTAGGAGAACAATGCAGGCTTATACACTGTTTGAATGCCAGGAGAGATTATGTGATAGATTATATAAGGGGTTGGGCATCTCTCTGGCATAAAAGCTATACAAACAGAAAATAATAGGGGGATAATAACTATAGTGAAACCCAAATCCTACAGGAAAACCCTCTTTCCCAGTACTGAAGTGGGTATGAAAGCCGGCGACTAAGTTGGTATGAGAGAAAAGAATGTAGAACAGCGCTCCTCTTCTCTGTCTGCCAAACGCACCTCAAAAATACACAAAATCTCCATTATATCTGTGGGAAAACTGGGTAACATAAAATGCCATCATGACCACCCATAGTAAGAGAAGGGTAAAGCACTTCAAAGAGGGCACTGTGACTGCCACTGTTATGAGGGTACTAGTTATATCTGTTATGGGGGTAATGTTTTGGGTGGGTACCATGGCTGGGGGGACTCTGACAGCCACTAGTTTTGGTACGTTGTACGGTACCTGTCACCAATATGGGGGCTGCTACTAGTTTCATCGTACTATGGCTTTCACTGTTGTGTGTGTCACAGTTTTTCATTTGGGAGTTACTATGGCTGTCACTAGTTTGGGGATATTGTAGTTGTCATTGGTATGGAAGTACTATGTCACTGTTATGGGGCAATTTGGCTTTCACTATTTTTGGAGAGACTGTGGACCTCATTGTTATGTGCTCAAAAGCATTCAGTTGGGCTCCATTTTAAGGGTATCACTAGGTTAGGGGTTACTGTGGCTGTTACAGTTTAGTGCAATGTTGTGGAGACACCATGGTTGCCTTTTGGGGGCACTGTGGCTATCACTGTTATGAGACATGACAGCTGTCACTATTTCGGGGGCACTCTGGCTGTCATTATATTGGAGGCACTGTGTCTATCTCTGTTTTGGAACACTTTGGCTATCATTGTTGATGAGCAATGTGACTGTCGCTGTTATGGGGGTAGTTTTGCTGTCACTATTATGGAGACACTGACTGTAACTGATTTGAGAGTACTGTGGCTATCATTGTTATGGGGCACGGGCACTGTAACTACCACTGTTATGGAGGCACTTCGATTGTCACTGTTATCTAGCCAAGCAAAAGCATAACTTGAAGCTCCTAGGTCCGAATACAGATTTTGTACTGCGGCCCCCACTTACCATTGGCTATCTATAATACTGCTGTCCTCTAATGTTGTAGTGAGACCTTGCGCCCCCTCAGGGTCTAGGGCCTGGTAGAGATTACTACGTCTGCACCCCCTATAGCTACACCCCTGGAGTCAAGGTGTCTTTCACTACTTTGTTCAAAAACATTCAGTTGGCTTTGTGGGTGTGGTCTATACTTTTATTTCTGGGATATCCATCTAAAAATTTTCTGACCCCATGGTGGTCTCACTGGTGGTCTTATCATACCTGGAGCCAAGACCCTTATTAGAACCCATGCCACATTTAGGTGGAACCCTCCATTAATGGATCCCAGGGCTCTGATATATGTTAAATACTGAAGAATCTTGGGGTGATTTTTCCTTGGAGACCGATACAAACATTGGTCACTACTGTAATAACGCATCTCATACAGGTGTGGGCATGAAATTCATCGACTGCACCCAGATCCAAGGTGATGAAAGGAGTTGCGGCGGTCTCTACCAGTGACCTGGCTTCCTGTCACTGTTGTGAATCATTGTCTTATCAGTTAGTGCTGGTTAGCCATATAACCCAATCACAGGACGGCTGATAGCTTGCTCCTCATGGTCAATCATTGACCGATCCGTCTATTTCTGGAAGGATCAGTCCGGATGTGATGTTATCAAGGAGAGGAAAGTTCACACATGGAGCCATTCCAGCTTCTAACGCTGCCGCATTTCTGCCTTTAATTCTTGAAATTCTTGTTTTTAGTCCCATCAGCTGCTATGTACAGGCTTTCCTTTACTGTATGTATAGAGGTCAAGAACACACGTTCAATGCAATTACCCCAAAATAAAAAATCTGTCCTTGAGTTGTCAAGGATTATATCTGAGACCAGAAAAACTGGTAGACAACCAATATGGCCACCATAGTGACTTTTATGCTAGGACTGTGACCTCTGGGACCCCCAACAGATCCTCAAATGAAGGGGCTACAATGCATCCCCTTCCAATTTTTCCTTGCACATCAGCGCCCTCCAGCCACCTGGCTGTTCAGGGATCTGCAGGTGATCCCACTCACTTAAATGGAGCAGTGCTACACAACCAGGTGAACAGGATGCCGCTCAGCAGATTATTGCCCACAATGAGTGCAGATTATTTATTATTATTTATTAGGACCATAATAGGGGGCATTATACCATGTGGGGTCCACAAGGAGGGGGTCATTATACTGTATGGAGGCTACAAGGGGGATAGTGAACATTATATTACTTGGGGGCCACAAAGGGGACATTATAATGTGTGGAGGCCACAAAGGGGAAATTGTAATGTGTGTTGGCAAGAAGGGAAAGATTATACTATGTGGAGGCCACTTGGGGGACATTATATTGTGTGGGACGTCACGAAGGCATTATATTGTGTGGGGGCTACAAGAGGTCTTTACACTATGTGGGGTCAAAGAGAGACTGGATGAGATTGGGAGGACCCAAAGGTACTTGGGTGGGGTTAGAAGCATGACTTACTTAAAATTGTTTGCCCAGCACACGCCGTACATCCGGAAACATGCTTGCAGCACTTTTCTCTCCGCTTGCTTCATGCAGAAACCAAGCGGAAACCACACGGACCCCATTATAGTCTATGGGGTCCACAGGTTTCCTTAGGTAAACCGCTTTTCTATGCGTATAGGTTTCCGTTCGGGCAGATGTGAACCGGCCCAAACCCGAAAAATAAGTAAAAAGTACCGCCAAATGGGGGATTCCTGATGGGCATGTCAATGTGCCCTATTTCCTCATTTTCAGTAATGCAGTTGGAATCTGTAGACAGTGAAGAAAATTCCCAGAAGCTAAGACATTACAGAAGTGCTGTATGTAACACACAGAGGGTTGTATAGACTGGGTACAATTAAGGGCACAGCCATACTGGGGTCATGTGTGGTTGTCACCCTGGTGCCTGAAGAGGGTTTCAAAGGCTACATAAGAAGACACCAGTATTATAAACAGCACATGGTATGTGGGGACCTGATATAGATCTTACGCCTTTAGATACATATGTAACAAACCCTCAGCTTTGAGAGGTATTAGATCTATACAAGGGTTTAGCTTCGGAATGTAAACAAGAATGTTCCCATTCACTGAAAAACCTGTTCTGATCTAGTGAAGGCAGATGTTTTGTTATAGTGTATCAGTGTACGCTATCCTGTGAACCTAAAGAGAACCTTCCACCATCTCTAAATCTTTGCATTATTTGATAGGCGCCGCTCTACTGATTTCAGCGCAGTTGGAATTTTTTCTCTAGCCCTAACTATTCCTGTGCTAACAGTGTTGTCAGTTTCAGCACCCAATATGCTAATTAGGCTCCAAACTGTCAGGTGGGTGGCCCTAGACTATCTGCTCCAGTACAGTAGAGAGCCTAATTGTGTTCTGAAACTATCATCGCTAACTGCTCAGGAATGGTGGGGGCTAAAGAAAAATTCCAGCTGCGCCGGAATCAGTGGAGCTGCGCCTATTGAGGGATGCAAAGACTTGGAGTTAGAAGAGGTGGTGAAATGTCCCCCTTTAACACAACAGCAGCTCAAGTACCTCCCACTGCTTTATATCTCAAGCTGATAGTGCTTATTAACAGTGATACATTGTAGAAAATCCACACTTTGTTAGCATGACTAGGTCAGAACGATTGTAGCCTCTACTATACATAAGAGTGCTTGTATTCACTGACAGCAAGCAGAGACCATAAAAATAGTGAGACATTGATATAATACATATCATGGAACCTGGGTACAATTATAGGTTGTCCACAATTTTTTAATCAGTGGCTATTCTACTCCAGAAACAGCGCTGCCCTGCCCACAAGGTTGTTTCTGGTATTGCAACTCAGCCTGATTGGAGTGAATAGAGGAGAGCTGCAGTACCAGAACTAACCTGTTGTCAGGTGTGACGCTGATTTTGGAAGAAACCAGCCATGGTTTTCTAATTGTGCACAATATTTTAAACTATAATCTTAAAATGTTTTGATGATCTGGTAAAAACTGAGTGATAATCCCTAACAAAGCTGTAAAACTGCCAAGTTAACCCAGTTTACCCAGGAACTGATAAACTCATAAATCAGGGAGACCTACAGTACTAATCCTGTGCTGGAATTCAGCTTTAAATGATTTTATTGCTGCCTGTACAGAATAACATGTGATAATTTACTGACACATCACATCGCTGGACAAACATTCACTGCCCTCAAGGCTGAAATTCTATTTTAAGTTTAAATAATATTGTATGTCTAATAAGTAATAAACTAACATAGTAGTTATATAGTAGTTATAGTCCTGTATATAGGGGCAGTATTATAGTAGTTATATTCTTGTACGTAGGAGCAGTATTATAGTAGTTATATTCTTGTACATAGGAGCAGTATTATAGTAGTTATATTCTTGTACATAGGAGCAGTATTATAGTAGTTATATTCTTGTACATAGGAGCAGTATTATAGTAGTTATATTCTTGTACATAGGAGCAGTATTATAGTAGTTATATTCTTATATATAGGGGGCAGTATTGTAGTAGTTATATTCTTGTACATAGGGGGCAGTATTATAGTAGTTATATTCCTATATAGGGGCAGTATTATAGTAGTTATATTCTTGTACATAGAGGGCAGTATTATAGTAGTTATATTCTTGTACATAGGAGCAGTATTATAGTAGTTATATTCTTGTACATAGGAGCAGTATTATAGTAGTTATATTCTTATACATAGGGGGCAGTATTATAGTAGTTATATTCTTGTACATAGGGGCAGTATTATAGTAGTTATATTCTTGTACATAGGGGCAGTATTATAGTAGTTATATTCTTGTACATAGGAGCAGTATTATAGTAGTTATATTCTTGTACATAGGAGTAGTGTTATAGCAGTTATATTCTTGTACATAGGAGGCAGTATTATAGTAGTTATATTCTTGTACATAGGAGCAGTATTATAGTAGTTATATTCTTGTACATAGGAGGCAGTATTATAGTAGTTATATTCTTGTACATAGGAGGCAGTATTATAGTACTTATATTCTTGTACATAGGAGCAGTATTATAGTAGTTATATTCTTGTACATAGGAGCGGTATTATAGTAGTTATATTCTTGTACATAGGAGCAATATTATAGTAGTTATATTCTTGTACATAGGAGCAGTATTATAGTAGTTATATTCTTGTACATAGGAGGCAGTATTATAGTAGTTATATTCTTGTACATAGGAGCAGTATTATAGTAGTTATATTCTTGTACATAGGAGCAGTATTATAGTAGTTATATTCTTGTACATAGGGGGCAGTATTATAGTAGTTATATTCTTGTACATAGGGGCAGTATTATAGTAGTTATATTCTTGTACATAGGAGCAGTATTATAGTAGTTATATTCTTGTACATAGGAGGCAGTATTATAGTAGTTATATTCTTGTACATAGGAGGCAGTATTATAGTATTAATTTTTATGTACATGCAGATAGTATTATAGTAGTCATATTCCTCTCCATTTTTGTCGGTGTTTAGTCCTATAAACTATGGTTTTATCTATGGAATATTTTTATTTATTATAGTCATATTTTGTTATGTTTTATTCAGCCTGTAGGAGTCTACACTTCACAAGGTCATCACTAAGTTTGTCTTCTGACTCACCTCTATAACACGCCAGAATATATAGTTTGGTGGAATTTCCCTTCTGGACAAATGCATCGATAGAAATACTTTTTCTTTATTTTTCCGAAAATGAATCTTTTCTTCTTAGCGTAAATTATATAAGGTCATATCTTTATGATTTACCTGAATTTTCAGCAATGCATACAAAAAAGGTCCTCTGGCAATCAGCTGATCATGGTGGAGTTTATCCCCAGTGTTTTGACAGTGATCAGCCGTAATTCACAGAAGTTCCTGTCAGGAAATGTTCAATTTTCCTGCAGCGTCACCACAGGAATAAAGAAGCATTACACTGTGTCCATTAAGTTAAATGTCCAGTCCATGTAATAGATATACATTTCAAGTTCTTCAGAGTTACAACTCTTGGTAGCCAGAATTTGCTTGTAGATTATGTGAGTTTAGACTTTCAAAATAAGACAACTCTTTTAAATGGATGAGAATAAGCCCCAGTTAGCAGAAGACACAGGAGACACCACTACGTGCAGTGACATTATAAAGCACAACTTTCACCCTGTGGATGTAACATCGTCATTATGACAACCTGTCTCGGGGTAAAGTATGTCAGTCAGCTCAGGAATGGCAAGTTCTCTATTGTAATGACATATTCTGTGCTATTAGACACCTTCCTATGTCACTTACACCACCTGCCTTAAATGCCACCAGATCGGATATAATGTGGATATATTAAAATGAATTTTAGTTAAAAACTCTGAAAGCAAAAAATTACCTTCACAAAATGATCTAGAAAAAAACTCCCCTGAAAGTAACATTACAGTGGGCAAAATGATAAAAAAAATTCTATGGTATGACTTACCTTTAAAGTTTTGGTGTAGTTCCTGGAGTCATCTCCTACATCACCAGGTCAGTCACATGTTGCCCAAACTGGCACAAATATTACACCCACTGATGGTCATAGCGGCCAATCAAGGCCCACCAATGACATGTCCACAGCAATGTCAATGCTGATTCTACAGGACGACCATGGCAGACGGTCCTTAACAATGGCGCATGACTGCTGTGAGTGTGACCAATAAGTGGATGCCATGTTTATGCGGGCGCCAATCATTGGCCACAGCGTTGGTGTCTTGGTGGAAACTTTTATTACTATTGTGGATATTAATATGTTGCTGCATATACACACGTGGACAAAATTGTTGGTCCCCCTCGTTTAATGAAAGAAAAACCCACAATGGTCACAGAAATAACTTGAATCTGACAAAAGTAATAATATATAAAAATTCTATGAAAACGAACAAATGAAAGTCAGACATTGCTTTCCAACCAGGCTTCAACAGAATTTTTTAAAAAAGAAACCTCATGAAACAGGCCTGGACAGAAATGACGGTTCCCTTAACTTAATATTTTGTTACACAACCTTTTGAGGCAATCCCTGCAATCAAACGATTCCTGTAACTGTCAATGAGACTTCTGCACCTCTCAGCAGGGATTTTGGCCACTCCTCATGAGCAAACTGCTCCAGTTGTCTCGGGTTTGAAGGGTGCCTTTTCCAGACGGCATGTTTCAGCTCCTTCCAAAGATGCTCAATAGGATTTAGGTCAGGGCTCATAGAAGGCCACTTCAGAATAGTCCAATGTTTTCCTCTTAGCCATTCTTGGGTGTTTTTAGCTGTGTGTTTTGGGTCATTATCCTGTTGCAAGACCCATGACCTGCGACTGAGACCAAGCTTTCTGACACTGGGCAGCACATTTCTCTCTAGAATCCCTTGATAGTCTTGAGATTTCATTGTACCCTGCACAGATTCAAGACACCCTGTGCCAGATGCAGCAAAGCAGCCCCAGAACATAACAGAGCCTCCTCCATGTTTCACAGTAGGGACAGTGTTCTTTTCAAGATATGCTTAATTTTTCCGTCTGTGAACATAGAGCTGATGTGCCTTGCCAAAAATTTCGATTTTTGCCTCATCTGTCCATAGGACATTCTCCCAGAAGCTTTGTGGCTTGTCAACATGTAGTTTGGCAAATTCCAGTCTGTCAGATTCAAGTTATTTCTGTGACCATTGTGGGTTTTTCTTTCATTTAAACGAGGGGTACCAACAATTTTGTCCACGTGTGTATGTGGCACGAACGGTTGGCTACACCAATTTCCCAGTGATCATCTGGCACGGTCACAAGGCATTGGTCAACAGGTCATAGAGCAAGGGACAAGGAAACAGTATGAGAGATGGTCTAGTCACTGCCAATGTTATCATACATTTACCATTTTTGGACATTTTAACGTTATTTTAAGGTATCAGATTTCCACTTTAACTGAGTTTATTTACTTCATAAATAGCATTCGCCCCTAAAAAGAAAACAAAAGTTTCCCGTAAATATAAACTTTGAGTTGTCCTGAAGGTTTCCTGGAAATTTACATAGACTTTGACTTAATAAATGTGTAAACTGTTGAAATGTTTTTTGCTGTGTTTATTTGGAATTGCAAAATTCCAAGGACAAATAATTGGATAGTTTTTTAATTCCAATAAACCCTTTCATTGCAATAAGATATTTTCCTTAAAGTAGTTGTCTGGTTCATGCAATCTAATTGTACTCCAGACATTTTTGCTGAATTTCTGACTACACTGTGGCAACATTTTATTACAGAAATTCCCACATAGATTTTATGGGGCTTTTTGAATGAAATAAAAAAAAAAAAATTCCTATTGTTTAACTTGTGGTTACATCTCCGGCCGCACCTTCACCAAAGATCATTTAGAGTCAGTGACATACCGGCCATTATCTGGTTTATGTATTACTCATGATTATGCAGCACGATAAAACTTCCTTTGTTGCCAGAAGGTGCCCCAAACCACTAAATTGTAACCACTGGGAATATAGTAGATACAATGTTTTAAGCTACATCATATGGGTTATTCTGGTTCTCCAGTGTGAAATTGTTTCCCATGGGTTGCCACTGCTTTGAAACCCAACACTCAGCTTTTTGTCCCAGGGGAACCGCAATGGGTACATCTTTTGTTCCTAAGTAATAGGGGAGGTATGCACAACCTTTTATTCTAAATTTTTCTCTGGAACAGGAAGTTATATTTTAGGGCTGTCTACAGATAAAAAAGGTTCCAGCATGTTTGATATTTGGACCAGTGGTGTTTTTGAATTTTATGAGAGCTATGGGAATTTTTTCAAAGCATAGACGATGACAAATAAATATATTTGGAAGTCACACCCTATGTCTTTATAACAAATTCCCATACACAAGTAGCAACCACTCAGCATATCTCCCAACCTTCCCGGATTCTGCGGGACAGTCCCGGATTGTGGGTCCCGGTCGGCAGGAGGTATGTTCCAGATTCAACTCATCTGTGTCCGGAGAGGACACAGATGAGTTGAATCAGTCTTGAAGCAGGAGTAGACAGCTCCTGCCTCACCACTGCGCCTGCTGTGTGCTCTGGCTGTGGGAGCTGTAGGCGCGATGTGATGACGTCACTCACATGGCGCCTGCAGCTCCCTTAACACTCTGGGACAAGAGACTGCACACTGCACAGCAGGAGAGCGAGGAGAGGTGAGTATCAGTGTTTTTTATGTTAAACTTTGGCAGATGAAGAGGAACGTTAAACGTGGGGGCAGATAGAAGGGGACAATAAACTGGGGGACAATAAACTGGGGGGCAGATGAAGGGGACAATAAATTGGGGGGCATATGAGGGGGACATTAAACTGGGGGGGCATATGAAGGAGACATTAAACTGGGGAGCATATGAAGAGGACATTAAACTGGGGGGGGCAGATGGAGGGGGGACAATAAACTGGGGGGTATATAAAGAGGGACATTAAACTTGGGGGGCATATAAGGAGGACATTAAACTTTGGGGGTATATAGAGGAGGACATTAAACTTTGGGGGCAGATAGAGGAGAACATTAAAATTTGGGGCAGATAGAGGGGGCATTAATTTGTGGGGGCAGATGAAGGAGTACATTAAACTGGGGGAAGATGGAGGGGGCATTAAACTAGGGCCACTGGAGGGTGACATTAAACCAGGGGGGTAGCTGGAGGACGACATTAAAATGGGGACAACTGGAGGAGGACATTAAACTGGGGGCCGCTGGAGGGTGACATTGCTCCCCTCTAGTTGCCCCCAGTTTAATGTCCCCCTCCAGCTGCCCCCACAGTTTAATGTCCCCATCAGCTAACCCCACAGTTTTATGTCCCCCATCAGCTAACCCCACAGTTTAATGTCCCCCATCAGCTAACCCCACAGTTTAATGTCCCTCATCAGCTAACCCCACAGTTTAATGTCCCCCATCAGCTAACCCCACAGTTTAATGTCCCCCCCTCTGGTTGCCCCCAGTTTAAGCCGGAGGGGGACTTTAAACTATGGAGCAGCGGGGGGGGGAAAAACTGTGGGGGAGCTGGAGGGGGACATTAAACTGTGGGGGCAGCTGGAGGGTGACATTAAACTGTGGGGTTAGCTGGTTGGGGATATTAAACCGTGGGGGCAGCTGGAGGGGGACATTAAACTGTGGGTGCACCAGGGCGCGGCGAACACCTTTTCCCTCTTTCTGTCCTCTAAAAGTTGGGAGGTATGCGCTCAGCCCTAGTGAAGCCACATAGGGCATCAGTGTAGCCACTTTACAGATACTGCCAACCACGTTACCCCTTAACAGTGCCAACTACTCAATATAACCTGTTCTTGGGTGCCCCTTCTCTACCATTCAAATGTCTATTGTAAGGTTGCAAATGGCAGTAATCAGGGAAGCAGTGCCTCCCCTGACCGCTGTTATGGTTTGGTGACATGGCCTGATCTCCTGGACACAGACCCCAGAAGTCCAGTATCAACAAGGGCCATGGTATTAGCACTGTAATTCTCTTGGCATAAGTCCATGGTTTGATAAACCTATTGTTACCCACCAGTCCACCTTGACCTTCACACTATTAGTTCCTAACCCTCATTACTTTAGTGTTTGGTGTCACGAGAGGATTATCACCTGTAAGGCTTAACTAATGAAGAACAATAGAATACTAAGAGTGGTGGAGGCCACAGTATTAGGTGAACAATGATCACAGAAAACAAACAATGGAAGGTCACATTGCTGGAGGACTCCTTATCATTATCCTATTAGGCTTTATGTCTACAATTCCAGGACAATGCAATCGAGCCAATCCAACAAAGCACATGCTCCAAAGGACATTTAAAGTGATTGTGTCGTGAGACATTTGTAATGTGTAGGGGTCTGGACACAGTCACAACAAACTGGGGTTTTAAGGTTCTTTACTTAAGAGAAAGTTAAACATTGGAGACTGACACAGAAACCTACGAAAATCGGCAGAGAGAAAAGGCGGACACTTGGAAGACCCCATTATAGTATAGTTTAGTGGTCTGGCTCTCCGTCATTTGGGTCCCCCAACAGCATCGAATGACAGAGACCCATGTGCAGATGTGAACCTAGCCTTAGCCGGCAGGGTATTCAGAGTCAAGAGTAGGAGCTTTGGCAACTACTAAATTAACTCTTTATGGGCATCTCATAATGAAAGCTCCTCCATTACGCACCAAGGACAATATAGGTAAAACTGAAGTTAATAAATTGGTCAATAATTGTCTTTGAGAGAAAGGAGCACATTGGCCCCCATTTATTATAACTCACTGACCATTAGTGGTCTTGTCACTATGTCCTATAATATCAGCACCCTCTCTAGTTAAAAAGACTGGCCAGAATTAGAAAATGTGTCTGCTATCTTCCCAAAACAGCGCCACGCCTGGGTTGTGTCCTGCATTGCAGCTTAGCTGACATGACACAAATTGGGCTGATCTGCAATACCACACACAACCTGTAGATAGGGGTGGTGCTGTTTTTCTAATTATGGAAAACCCTTAATATACACCTTCAACTCTCATTGAGAGACCTCTTGCTTGTCTCATGTCTTCACTATCATCACATGAGTGGACAGGTCACTGCCTCCCAAAAAATCGAAACACTCCTCTGCTTCTGCCACGATTGTTCCTATGATTTAGTTAGCTATAGCATGTCCTAGCCCCTTCCACTATAAAGTAGGATATGCATAGACTAATAGCAAGTAAAGCCCAGACCCTAGACCAGTGCACCCGAAATCCAGGACAAGGTCATCCAACATTGATTTGTTGGCTCAACTACACCAGTCGCCATAACACACTGGATACCGTAAAACCAGTTTATAGAAAATGTCCCAGCCAGGAACAATGCTGGGAGATTATTCCTTATCTGTCAGGTATTAATACTTTTATTACTTGTATTAAGTGAATGCGCCATTTATAACACGGCTAGTACATCATACATTCGGGATTTACAATAAGTGTCCAAATTGCAAAGCAAACACAGGCTCATGAATGGAGGGCTGATAAGCATGGCGCACACCAGTACATTAGACCATTGAATATTTCTGTATAAACAACTTGAAACAAGAAACTCCAGATAACCGGGAATTTAATTCGATTTACATGGCTACATAATGTTATCGTAACCTTTAATAGAAGCTGCATGCCGAACAAAGGATATTTCCGCTCCAAAGCTGCGTATCTAATCCCCAATCAGGTCTACAACTGTGGGATAGATTACATTCATGAAAGTAATGGGCGCCCACTTCAATGACCTTGTTCATTTAAAGGGGTATTCCAGATTCAGCAAATCAATGTTATTTTTGTATAATGAAAAATGATGCAATTTTACAATATACTTTCTTCGTCAATTCCTTGTGGTTTCTGAGGTCTCTGCTTGCGGTCATACAAAAGGAACCTTCTTGTTTACTAACAAGGGATGAAAGTCTGTCCTGGTCGGTCTTGTGATGGACACAGGTGCACGGCTTGTCACACTCAACTCTGTACTGCATTGTAACAAGCCATCCACCTGTGTCTCCATCACCAGGGCTGATTTTCATCCAATGGAAGTAAACATCTGTCGGTACGGAATGGGCCGTAGAATTCTTTGACTGGATAAAATTCTGTCCTGGTCATGTGATGGGCACACAGGTGCATGGATCGTCACACACAGCAATGTTATCTGCTCTGTAGCTGTAGGTAGCTGTGCACCTATGTGTCCATAACATGACCAGGGCACTTTTTAAAACCTCTGTGGGTATAGCAAGGGCGTACCCAGGATTTTCCATATGGGGTCCATGTGGTTCTTTCCCCAAGAGGTCCCTGGCCTTACCAACAGGGTAGCCAGCCGCATCCACCTTTTTAACCAGACTCCAGAAGACCCAATGTTGGTCAAGAGCTAGTTTAGCTGTCTGTAGTTCCCTTTATGCATTAGATTCAGGGATCATTGAGATCCACCAATCGATATGTAATATCTATGAGCAGATTTATCGGGACTGATTCTACGTTATGTTCAGAAACATTGCTTTAAGGGAGTCTACCACGAATACAGGTGAAAACAGGTGCTTTGGCAGGCTTAGGCACGCTTTGGGTGTATCGTAAAGCTTATTTGCATATGGATTAAAAGCTTGTTTTCTCACCAGCAAGAGTGCACATTGACACAAAATTACTGTAAGTTTACTATGTCACTAACAGCCCCTACAATAGCTTAGATGAGATTTTATTGGTGGCTCCTTTTAAAGCTTCTGAATCCACTTCACAAGTCTCTGCTACCACATCTACCATGTGCCATCTACTTCTTATGTGGCAGCCCAAGCATCCCCTATAGCTATGTTCTTGCATTTGTTAGGCAGGCGTAGAAAAATGCCATGCAGTAAGAACGCTTTCAGAAATAGAAGGGTTAATGGTTTATTTTTGTCAATGAACAAAATGATGTGAATGAAGACAAGAGAAATGTAAATCCCATCAATATTTAGCGTGACCTTTGCCCTTTGCCTTCCATCAGTTCTTCTCGGTACTTGCAGATAGTTTTTGGCAGAACTCGGCAGAGAGGTTGTTTCCGCCATCTTGGAAAACTAAGCACAGATCTTCTGTGGATGTAGGCTTGCTCCAATCTGTCTGTCTCTTCTTGTCATCCCAGACAGACTGGATGATGTTGAGATCAGGGCTATATATTCAGGGCCGACATCATCACTTCCAGGGCTCCTCAAAGGTCACACTAAATATTGATGGGATTTACATTTCTCTTTTCTTCATTCACTTCATTTTTGTTCACTGAGAAAAATAAACTATTAACCCTTCTATTTCTGAAAGCATTGTTACTGTGCAGCACCTGCCTAAAACTTTAACACAGTACTGTATATACATTGTCTGGAGTTTCTGAAGTTTTATGATTGTGTCCTCCGGTCCCCGGCAGGGCTGTGACCCTGTATGGTCATGGAATGCCAACAAATAAGAGACATTCAGACACATAAAGACTTGTATGGAGAATCTGAGTCATTCACTTCTTCGGAAAACAGTCTCCAAAAAGAGAACGACGGAGTATTGATCATGTTCTGTATAATACTGGTGATCCTAAAAGTATCATCATAAGAAGTGTTATTGGAATGCAGCAAGCAAGGGAGGGGACATACAGTATGTAGCTACCATTCTCCATGTTTGGGGTCCACTTCCATTTTGGTATCCTATTTTGTCTACACCATCCCATCCTGTGCAGACCCATGTGTCTCTGTGGTGTCCTACAGTTATATGTTACTCTCTACCACGTATCTCTTCTACTATGTCTAGATTAGAAGGAGCAGAGTAATACATGACTACAGGATCAGACTACACAGGATTTGTTTGTAGTCTGTAACTATGGAGACGCATAGGTCTGCATAGAAGCTGTAGACACAAAAAGGCAAAAAATCTTAAATCAAGACTACATGCAATGTTGCTTCATTTTTTAAAATTTTAGATCCATGGTAACAATGAAATGGTTGCAAAGGTAGACACAGGTTTACATATGTGGCTCTTGCTGCTAAAATGAGTCAAGACATTTTTTTATATTAACCCACACAGGACTTGATTCGGAGTCGAAGGATGTAAGACCACTTGTTCCAGAGCATCAGACTTCAAGGTTTTGCTCACAATCTGTTAAAGGGATTTTCCATGGGGCGCTGTAAAAGGTAAGGCTGGCCCTGGCATAGATTATGTGAAAAGTCTCCTATAAACAGTAGGATTATACTGCAATCATTATATAATATGCTGGAAATGAAGTCCTGTAGTCCTGCCGAGGAGTCAGATTCACCTACAGTTTAATAAAATCTGATGATACACAACATCTCGAGTCGTTAACCTCTTTTTTTTTCTTTAATGACATGATTAAAGGAGGGAGGATCCTGCGGATATCCACCCAACCTGATCCCTGTGTGGGAACGGACAGCAGCCTGAGCTCTGGGAATGGCTGGGACTTTACTATTTAGGCCGCTCCTGGGAATATGCCACATAAAACAAATGGTGTCTGTAAAATGTTCCCAGAGGAAATTCATAGTCAATATAAATGCTAATCGATTGTCTAAATTATTACCTATGGACTAGACTGGATGACCAAGGCATCGGGGAGCGACATATTCTCAAGGCCCCAAGTCCATGCAATTGTATTAAACTTGTATTACATGTACAGGTGCATCTCAATAAATTAGAATATCTTTGAAACGTTTATCTCTTTTAGTAATTAAATTAATAAAGTGACCTCCTATATTTTCTAGATTCGTTACACACAGAGTGTTCTATTTCAAGTGTTTTATTTCTGTAAATGTTGATTATGGATTACAGGTAATGAAAACCCAAATCTAAGAAAATTTGAATATTGTAAAAAAGTTCAGTATTGTAAATTCAGTGTCACCTGCCAAGGTTTCCTAAGCCTTTACATGGTCCCTCAGTCTGGTTCAGTAGGACACACAATCATGGAAGACGCTGATTATGAATTGTATTACTGAAATGAATGAACGTTTCAAAGATATTCTAATTTATTGAGATGCACTTGTAGAGAGTCTTCATCTTACCCCAAAATGAATGCAGACAATGGATAAGTCCCCTTAACAAATATAGATCCCTGACCAGACCCCTAAACTAATACAGAACCCAGACTAGACTCCTAAACAAATAAAGACCACTTGACCTAACCTCTTATATAAATGTAGATCCCAGACTAGACCCCTACACAAATACAGACCTCTGATCTGCCCTCATAAAAAAACATACTTCAGGCTTTACCTTCTAAATAAATACAGATCCCCAACTTCATACCCTAAATACAGACCTCAGACCTTACCCCCTAAATAAATACAGATCCCAGACCCACTAAATAAATACAGACCCCAGACTTCATACCCTAAATCAAACTTCAGACCTTACCTTCTAAATAAATACAGACCCCAGATCAGATCCCCTAAATATAATACAAACCCCAACCCTAATATATACAGACCCCAGACCAGACCTCTAAACTAATAATGCCCCAGACCTGAATCTGCAGATACTCGGCCCTGCTCATTCCTCATGGCCATCTTTCTGGAGGGCTGTAGCTTCTAAACTTGGTGTACTCCTATCTGGCTCTGACAACTTGTGGAAGGCCAAGGGATTACAATGCAATAGAAACTATGCAATACCTGTACTCAGAAAGCAGTTCTTCCATCAATATCAGTTTATTAGATGATTTCCAGGATCTGGGTAGATCTTTAGATACATTGTACAGACTGCTCCTGTTTCTTGTCAGTTCCTTCATAACTTCCTGCTCTGCAACAAACCTGTATCTGGTCATCCTGAACATCCTGATTTAGGAACAGAATGTCAAATCTGCAACAGAGGAGAGGGGAACAAGCAGGGGTTGAAGCAGAGTGAAAACCCCTAGAACCACCATGATGGCGGCCATCACTGCATGTCACTCAATGTCTACGACTCGTACACATAGCAGGTATACACTTTCCTGATGCTACAGTGACAGATGGCCCTATCTCACAATGAGTTAGTCTGGGTTCACACTTTCAGCGGCACTCCATCCGCCGCGAATCCGACCTAAATGTCGGAAAACTGGATAGGGACTGGATAGGGAAAGGTTTGCGACACGTTGCTTAAAACCCCATTCACGTGAAAGAGTTTTTAAAGCAATGCACGGGTGTGCGCTTACACCCTCTGCGCCGCAAAAAGTGTTTTTTTTCGCTGGGAACAAAGTTGGACATGCAGGACTTTGTTTCCGATGAAAAAAAAACGGCTTTGCGGCGCAGAGGGTGTAAGAGCACACCCGCGCATTGCTTTAAAAACCCATTCAAGTGGATGGGTTTTTAAGCAAAGCGTCACAAACCTTTCCCTATCCAGACCCTATCCAGTTTTCCGACATTTAAGTCAGATTCGCGGTAGACGGAGTGCTGCCGCAAGTGTGAACCCACCCTTACAATTTCCATTCAGTCCACACAGTCATTTCTATGAAATTCCTTCTTTATGGATATGACAAACAGATCTACAACCATCAGACGTCACTCAGGTGAAGGACCTTAGATCTGGTAGAGGACAATAACTCACCTCCATACTAGGAGCTAGAGAAGGACCTGCAGTGACCTTGATAGATCAGAGACCATGAGTGCTGTCATTTCAGTGGAAACCATGACTTGCCATGACCAGGATGCAGTCCATATACAAAACATGCTGCATTTGGACAAGTGTGCATGTGTTGTCAATGGGCAGAATGGAGTAAGCTGCTGACCAGCAACACTGGTGGTGACTTTTCTCTTGGGAGAACAAAGAGATCAGGGATTGAAATATAACATGCTCCAACCTTGGCATGGGATCTGACATGGGAAAGCTGATGGACCTCCCTACACATTAGATAGGTGGCTGGTCCCATCAAAGGGTTTAACGGACTTTTCTCTTATGTGAATGGTGGTCAAACGGAGAAGCCAAGGATGAGCAGATGTCACCAACATTAATCGTTGATGGGAAATCTTAATGTGGCTTTACAAATTAATGTTGGTTGAACCCACCAATTTCAGCGAGAACAATAAGTATGGAGGACCCTACATCATCTTTGTTGAGGAAACAACAAAGAAGATGGATGAGAGGAGCCCAAAGTGCATATTAGTATCAGGTCAGATGTAAAACATATGGTCCCTCAGGGGCTCAGACCTTCTCATAACTTAGAGGGTAAGTAGTTATCAGGTCTATTGAAGGGTTGACATAAATTGTCTCTTTGACATAGCTGGAGGACAAAGGAAAGGCTTGCAGGACTTTTTCGGCCATGCTATGGGATGGACTCTGAGCGCAGATGCGAATGTAGCCTTAGTTGGGTTCAGAACGGGACCCCAGTTTAATCTCCTCTAGAGGGCACTCACCATAATATATCCCCTTTTTCAGGCACAGGTGACAACCATGACCATACATGAAGCCAATCTCTCTACCTTTGATGTGAAAACAATCCTTCCCATTCCCGACTTGTTCCGCTATTATAATGTCCCAGAAAGGGAATTAAAGGGTGTGTGGGAACAACTGGCCCTAAGTCAATTCTTTTTTTTCTGTAAACGCCCAGAATATTAAGAATGAGCTCTCCTGGGCGTCCTTTACGATTACAGCTCCGGCACATATCAGATTTCATCTAAGAGCGAGCAAGGCGTAGGAGGAACATTTATTTACAGAAGAGAAGGCAAATTCCAACATTGGGACATGTCCTTACATGTGCACAGGCCTGTGTCCCCTATAGAAGCAGCGTCACAGGGCCCCATTGTTTAGCTGTGCGGATGCGTTTATGAGAAATTTTACGAAACATCTCAGACATGACATAGGAAGTGTCATGAAAGCTGCGGTCATTGCGCATAGTGTAATGGGTTGTATGTAAACACAAAAGAGATCTACGCGGTATTTCTGCTAAACGTGGGCCTGTTGTTTATAGTGTATTTATGGAATCCACTTTAGGACAAGTTGCTTGTTGAATTTACCGTAAACTCGCAGTCTGTTCGCTGACACGCTTCCGCCAGCAATGGTGGGGCCCTACAGAAAGCAAAAGAAAGTTTCCTTTAAAAATAAAAAAGATTAATAATAAGGGGTGCCACCATAGACGTGAATGGAGAGAGCCCTGCACATGAGAAGCCATCTTTCCATTCAGTCCCTGGCTGGTTGCGCTGGCCAGAGGACCCCTCAGATAGGATGGGATGAGGGCCTGGACAACCCATTCTGGAAGTGGGACCCACCAATACTCTTAAAGGGATAGTTTCATAAAGACAATATCCGTGCATTCATTAGTTCTTATGAACATCATAAAGGGGTCCCCCACCTCAGGAGCCAGAATGGATGGCCACATTGTAACAGCAGCTACACCCCTCTGGCAGACATAAGCCATTCATATATTACAAGAAATACTACATTTCCACTACAGCGGCCAATGCAGGGATAATATCTGGCCAGACAAGGCGTCTCTTAGCAAAATCTGATGTTTACCTCTATCTTGTTTCTCTGATTAGGCATCCCCTTTAATTATGTCTGTTTCTGGGAAAGCTGGGTGACAACCAACACATACTTAACAATTTCTAGTGGCAAAAAATGAGGCATTTCAAGGGGTTTTCCAGGATTTATTAATTGATGACCTATCCTTAGGCTGGGACAACAACTGAAGATCACTGGGGGTCTAACACAGGACCCCCACAGATCACCTGCTTGAAGCAGGAGCAACACTCATTCAGTGCAGAATTCTGCTTTAAAGGCCATGTGATGTCAAGGTTATCTTCAAATGGCCTGTTTTTAGCTCAGTCCCATTCAAACAGCTAATCTATGGGGGTCCCGGGCCTGCCATTGACCTTCAATTCATGACCCATCCTAAGAAAATGCAGAATTTGTTGCCATTGTTACCTAGGTATACAGCAATAGCCTTCACTGCAAGGAGTTTGTATGTTCTCCCCGTGTTTGCGTGGGTTTCCCCCGGATACTCCGGTTTCCTCCCACATTCCAAAGACATACTGATAGGGAATGTAGATTGTGAGCCCTATATGGGACAGTGACTGACAATATCTGTAAAGTGCTGCGGAATATGATGGCACTATATAAGTAAGCATAATAAATAATAATAAATAAATAATAATAATTCACTGTGATCCAGAACTAGGCATAGCTGTCATTCAGGAAGGTTGGAAAGCTGCGTGACAACCCAATCCCGAGTCCCAATTTATCCTAGCATAAATATGTGCTCTGCCTATAATAGTCCGAATCCCCCCCAAAACAAAGACACCTTCTGCATAACTAGGAAAATCTGGGCGGTCTGGGCTCTAGGAAAGCTGGGTGACAACCACTATTGGACCTCATTTATCACAAATATTGTCTAAGGTGTCAGTAAAGTTTTGTTTTATAAGATGTACTAGGTTTATAAAGGGATTTTATAGTAAATTTGGTTAAGAGGATGCAGATGGTAACATTGTATCAGTTCATTGTATCAGTTCATTGTATCAGTTTGATTTGCATAGGGTTAAAGTGTAAAATGTCAGCGACATCCAGCAATGTGTGGCACTCATATCCACCTCAGTCTGGTTTAGTTCTGCTTGTGTTGGAAGGCGCTACAAGGAGTGTCCTGTGAACAATGGGAGGCGCGTGGGAAACTTCTCTGTCATCCTATAACGCTTCGCTGCCAGTAACCGTCTATAGGTGTGTGTCAGCCAATTACTGACACCTAAAGCGAAGAGTCACATTTATGAGCAGACAAGTAAACTGGAAGATCACAATGTTACAATGTATCCACCACAGAACAATTAGATCACAATGTTACAATGTATCCACTATAGGACAATTAGATCACAATGCTACAATGTATCCACTACAGGACAATTAGATCACAATGTTACAATGTATCCACCACAGAACAATTAGATCACAATGCTACAATGTATCCACTACAGGACAATTAGATCACAATGTTACAATGTATCCACCACAGAACAATTAGATCACAATGCTACAATGTATCCACCACAGAACAATTAGATCACAATGCTACAATGTATCCACCACATAGCGATTATAAAGTATGGGTTATACATTGACAGATTTGGATTGAAGGATCATCCAAGACTTAAAGTGATTATCTGCAGTTTTAGGCTAAAGTCACACATTGCGGAAAATCCTCATCTTTAGTTGCAGATTTTTCTGAATTTAGCTTAAGCGAGAAGTATAATTGTTCATTTATATTTTCCATTCCTTTCGAAGCCACTCTTGGCTTTGGGTCAAAAAAATTAAAAACGCAGCTTTTCTGTAACATGCAGCCTCGGCATTAAAGGGGTTTCCTTTCCTACAAAAACAGTGCCACTTTTGTCCACAGGTTGAGCTCTATACCAGAATACCAGACAGAGACCAGGGATTTAATTGGCTGCTGCATCTGGTATTATGGCTCTAGGTTGTGCAGTGCCACATGTGCCCACAGGTTGTATCTGGAATTGCAGGTCAGCTCAGTGAATACGCCTGAGGTACAATACCACACGTAACCTGTGGACCCATGACCAGTTTTTTGAGAAATGCAGCCTTGTCTTTGTAATATAGTGAAATGACATAATTACTGTGACCTATGTAGCCATGAGGGAAAAGGTCAGGGTCAATTTCTGTCAAAATTCTCGAAAAAGGTCACTCACGTTTTTCCATATAGCATTGTGTGAGTCATGGTTATGAAGTAAACAAAGAACGCCATGAAGCCCTAGCCTAAATCTATTTTCTATATGCATTATTAGAGGTAATAAATAATGGCATGGGGCAGCGGCAGCAAATCATAGCCCCCTTAACTAGAGGCAACACATGACCTTGGACCCCCATACAAAATTTCTACTTGCTCCCCCCACCCTTCAACTACAACATTCCTTTTCTATGACTGCTATTGACATAAGTGGCAGAGGTAGCATTGTATCTCAGTTATCCTGCTCTCCCAGAGTCCTGAAAGGCAAGTTTTAAGTTTAGAAGCTATTATTAGCGGAAGGTGATGCGGACGCCGCTGTCATGTCTGCAGGTAATATAATATGGCTTGGTAACCGCAGCCATCCTGTAGGGGAGACACAAACCCTCAGGCTAGGCAGATGCTATCAGGATGGAAGATGAAAGGACACAACCTGCACTGGGGAGGGAAGTGCTGCTGGGCCGACAATGGCCGCAGGTATCCAATTACTAACGGCCATACAGTAGTTTCCATAGGCTCTAATGCTTCTAATGTGACACGTTTGACACTCCCAGGAACCCCCCCAGAGGACACAATCCATCTGACCTAAGCTCCAGGGCATGACCATGGCTTTACAGGTACATGTGACATGCTGGGAGAGGGGGTACAGTGGTAGCAGATGCACTCAGGCTCTGGTGCCCAAAAATGCCCAATGACCCCTCTGCTCCATAAGAAAACACCAATATTATGTGGCCCCTGAGATTTTGTTCTATGGACTCGGAGTCTCAGGTCAAATCTCTGTAAATTATTAATTTCTCTGTTTTTCTGGAATTCTCCTTTAAGTGTCTGTAGATATCAGTGCACCATCTCCGCAGAACAGGGAAAACCAGCTCAGACTGTATAAAACCGGCATTGTGTCAGCTGGGTGTCAGGAATTACACAACTCCGCACGGACATCTGTGTCCTCCATGGCGAAGCACCACACGTGAATGGATGCCCAGCACATGGACTGTTATAATCTGTTCTCTTATAGAACTACAAGTCTCAGCTTGCTCTTTAAATTTAGGTATTTTCTAATCTCCTGCCATTTCTTACAGGACTACAAATCCCAGCATGTTAACAATCACACTTCATGCTGCACTGCTCCCAAAAAACATCCTTCTCCCTTAGTCAAGCTGAGGTTCTTCATCTGTAGAGACTAGAGATGGGTGAACCAATGTGTTCCGAGCCGGGTTTGACCCAAATTTTTAATTTTTTTTTAAAGTTTGTTTTGGACAAACTAAAATGACCGCTGCGACAAATTATTATACACTGGAGACCGGCGTTCTCCTGGTGATGTCATGCACCCAGGGTCACAGCTGAGGCCTGTGATTGGGCCATAGTGGTCATATGGGCACGCCAAGCGTCATGACATCACAGGCCGGCGCATGATGTCACCAAGGAGACCAAGAGATAGTGCCAGGAGCCGCAAGGAGACCCATCAGAGGTGAGGAAAGGTGAGTATAAATGTTTTATTTTTTTCACCTCCCCTGGGCCTCCACCTATTATACTCTGGGGTCTATCTGAACTTGTTTGACCTGAAACAAGGCATAACTTACAGGGGTGCACAGTGTACAATTACACCTGGGCCAGGAGCCTTAGAGGGGCCATTTCCCAATATAGGGAGACCAGTACTATAAATGACACATTATAGTTGGGGGCCTGGTACAGATTTTGCACTTGGCCCAGGAGCTTCATGTTATACCAGTAGTACTTTGTGCCATGGTTAGTACCAATAAGCATTGTCTTGACCATAGGAACAAGAATAGAATTGGGAACCGAATTTTGGTAAATTAAAGTCTAGCTGAAAATCTCTGTGCGCTACAAGCCACATCATGCCTTCCCATTCTAGCCATTGCAGGGCAAAGACATCCAGTAAGATTATAATGCCTCTGTGGAACTACAAATACCAATAAGCATGCATGCACTTGTAGTATTGCAATTGCCAGAGAACCAAATTTGAATAACACATGGCTGCAGGGTCAGACTACACCGAGTTTGTCTGTAGTCTGTAGCCATGGAGACACATAGGGCTGTATAGTCTATATGCACAAAGAAGTAGATGTTTAATTAAGAATATTTGCAATTTTTTTAAATTTTGGATACATTAGAGCAAAACTGGTTGCAAAAGTTAAAATGGTTACAATTGTTGCAGCATAGGAACTGTTGCTATGTGTCAATGGCAAGCTGTGCGATGTGACAGGAGCTCCTCTCCTCTGCCTGACTGCAGTTATGAATGAAGCAAGGGTTAGCTGCAGTGGGTGTGCCAGTGCCTGAGTTCAGTCCCAGACACTGGGCCAGACCAGTGACTAAGCTCTGGGCGGAACTGCATTCCAAAGCCTGTCACTGGGAAGGATGGGAGGGAGTGGTGAGCATTGACATAAATTGTAACATAGCTCCTCATTCTTTTCATTCACGCTCCCAGCCACAGGCAAAGCCACAACCTCCAGACCCTTTGCCTAGGACTATCCCCAGTGGCTAAGAAGACCCCCTCAGCTGTCTTCAAGCTGTACGCATTAGAACCTGCACCCACATTGCCTACCAGCCTTCCTACCCACCAGAGAATGAAAATGCAGGTCAACCCAGACGTGATCATGGAAGGAGAACTGGAAAAAAGGAGTGACAATCTCCTACAGTTCTGGAGAAAGAAGCAATGCGTCTTGACCAAGGATAGCCTCAACATGTTCGCTGACAGCCAGAAGAAGACCAAGTGCAAGGAACTCAAGTTCCAGTCCATCAAGAAGTTGGATTGTGTTGAGCGGACGGGAAAGTACATCTACTTCACCATCGTCACCACTGATAATAAGGAGATAGATTTCCGGTGTTCAGATGAAAGGTGTTGGAATGCTGCTATCACCATGGCTTTGATTGACTTCCAAAACAAGAAGGCTATTCAACATTTTAGGTCGCGCCAGAACAGCGAGAGGAGGGTGGCCCCGTGTGTGTGATCCAGAGATTGGATGCATGCATCAGCACCCCACCATACAGGTGAGGACAGGTCTACATGACTCTTGTAAAGATCTTAGTCTAGAGAAGGCAGCCCAACATGCCGGTACATGCCCCTCCTCAAGAAGCCAAAAGCTTTTACTTTCTGGCTACCAGCTGGCATTGAGAAACACCTAGTATGGTGCTTGTATATCCAAATAGTTATGGATTTCAGTAGTTTATTGAGTTTTTTTGGAAGACCTGCCGATATGATAGGTTGTCCACGTCTTTCTCAACATGCCTGCTGGGTACAGTGTATCCTCTTTGTGATATTACTAATAGTAACAGCAACATCTGAAAAATAATTTTGTAGTGTTTTTACCTTTGTCAAATAACCCTTTAGGAATAGATGGATTTAGGTACTAGTAAGTGTCTATATTGAGGAGGGGGTCATTTTATGAGACCACATAATTCCCTACCTAAGACTATACAATGTTTCTGAAGGTTAGGGTAGAGTCTAAGAAACGCGAGCTGAAAAATAAAGAGTAACAGGAAGAAGATTTTGCTCAGCAGCCATGCGGTCGATACAGGAAGAGAGCAGTTTTGATGAGAATTTATTTAGAAAAGATTTTGACAAGGATTTAAAATTTTTAGAATTTTATAGACAAAAATTTTTTTTTAAATATTTTTAAAAGTATTATTTTTGTGATACATCAAAGTGTAATAAAAAAATAAAGTGTATTTATTTTCTCACTGCTAGTCTTTTCTATAAAATGGTTATAATATTTTTACTTTTTTAATTTTTTTTTTTACATCTTTTACTTTTTTTTACATTTATCATAAACATAGACTTGACATGAAAATATAGTGTAATAATTTTCTCTGAGCTAGTTTTTTTTTTAATAAAATAGGTATAGTATTTTCCCTTTTCTTAAATAAAATTTTAAAAATCCTGAATTTTTTTATACACTTTTTTAAAATTTTCTTTTTTTCTGTAGGTTTTTTTTTTTTACATTTTTTAATTTTTTTTAATGATAAAAAAAAATTGAGGGAGACTCTATGTTCAAGAAAATACGGTATTCTCTAAGTAGCAGTTATGTATTAATTTCCTATTAGCATTTTTTATTATAATTATATAATTAGATTATTAATACAGTAGACAAACCACAGTCATGGCTATTATGTAATGATAGGAGCTAGATGTATATGAGTATATATCCCTATGCTCCATCTAGAGTATATAGGATTACACAAGGATAACCCATAGGGTTTATATTAACTTTTTGCCCCTTTGTCCCTTGCAGCGCCCATGAATTGTGGACCAAATAAGAAAGCAGAGGCTAAAGCGCTGCCTCCGAAGACAGGAAGTCACTTCCTTACAAGGACTAAACAAGTTGAGCAAGATTTGTTTGAGCATTGATCGCTGGAGCCTAACCAGAGGAGCTGACGATTGAGCAACCATGATGATGATGATGATGATGGAAGATCCTTCACTATTTGCTTAGTGTTATTTATTTATCTGCGGGAAAAGCCTTATGCAATGTCAGACCGGATTGGGTCGGATAATTTATTTGATATTCTCGTCTGTATATGTATATGTATTTATTTCTACAGCTTTCCATCTTAATATATATATATATTTGTTGTTTCATTTCAAGGCCGGTAATTTCCGAATGAATGTAATTTGAGATGTTAACTTATTATTATATTAAAAATAATTTTTTTATATATAAAATGTGCTTGTTTGATATCTCAAACATTGTTATAGAACATGGGGTACCAAAGCACAGATGGGAGCTCAACTTTATGTAGTGAAGAAAGGGAGCCCCGCAGTAAGGGTCAAACTTGCTCCCATTGCAGTGCCAGGTTTGTCTACTTTGAAGAGTAGAGCCTTGGATTTTAGAGGAGAGTAGAGTATGGACCATAGAATGGAGAGGAATATGGACCTTAGAAGAGAGAAGAATATGGACCTTAGAAGAGAGAAGAATATGGACGTTAGAAGGTAGAAGAGTATGGACCTTAGAGGGAAGAAGAATATGGACCTTAGAAGAGAGAAGATTATGAACCTTAGAAGAGAGAAGAATATGGACATTAGAAGGTAGAAGAGTATGGACCTTAGAAGGGAGATGATTATAGATCTAAGAAGGGAGAGGAGTACAGTATACGCCTTAGAAGGAAGCATAGACCTTAAGGTGAGCATATTATCAGACTACAACTCCTAATTTGAGTATGGACCGTATGAGGGAGTGGGTTTTGAACCTTAGAAAGGAGTAGAGTATGGACCTTACAAGGGAGAGGAGTATGGACGTTACATGGGAGAGGAGTATGGACCTTAGAGGGGAAAAGAATATGGACCTTAGAAGGGAGAGAAGTATGGACCTTACATGGGAGAAGAGTATGGACCTTAGAGGGAGAAGAATATGGACCTTAGAAGGGAGAGGAGTATAGGCCTTAGAAGGAAGTATAGACCTTAAGGTGAGCATATTATCAGACTACAACTCCCTATTTGTGCCATGGCATGCTGGGAGTTGTAGCTTCACAACAACTGAACAGGTTGTAGTCCATTGGGAGCTACTAAATCTATACTGATGATTTTAGTAAGTATGTGACCCCATGATCACTATTTTATGTGACATATCGCTAATGCCAAGGACCACATGTACATGTGTGTGACTGATATCAGCCATAGCTCTGCTCTGAAGCACTTTTATAATGTGACAACTTTCAGCAGGTCTCTTTTCTGTCTCCACCCAAAGTTTGACCTTTAGTTTCTTCTCTTTGAAGTGTCATTTCCTCCAGGACTTTGAACTATATCTGATACCTATAAAAGTTTCCTTCAGATTACGACCATCTCATGTTATGCCAAGTATAATACTCTCAAGTCCTCTAATGCAGAGTCGGGGTCATTGGGCCTTATCAGGCACTGCACCCTGTATAACTAATCCGTAAATGTACACCATGCAGATGCTGGGTAAAATTACTTGAATCTGGCATCAATGATATCTGATATGTGCTGGATTATCAAATATTCTGGATTATCAGACATACATAAAATTCACTTAAAAGGGTTAATAGCTTTCAAGAAGACAGAACTATCTAATAGGATCTAGACTTTTATAAATCACATAGTGAAGTTTTGACAGGTGGGGTCCAGGTGGGGTCCAGGTTGGGTTCCTGTGTGTTTAGATGGAGTCTGTCACCAAAATCCAGTATATCAATCCAGCCCTGCAGATAGATAGGTTAGGGTCACCTGAGTCACATGGTGTTTTCTCCTTGTTAATCGCTGCCTCTGTTGCCGAGAAATTGTCTTTTTTGTCAATATCCAAAATAGCCCTTTGGAGCAATGGCAGGGCCCTCGTTGCTCCAAAGAGCTCATTTGCATATTGAAAAATTATTATATATCTTGGCAATGGAGACACCGATTTAAAAGTGGAAAACACAGTTTGATCCAGGTGACCCTAACCTATCTATCTGGGATGGGTTGATTTGCTGGGATCTAGGAGAGACTCCTTTTCAGACCCCCCATGGAAGCAGAGAGGCTCATGAGACGAAATAGTGGACTTGCGATAGAATGGAACCAATGATGTGATGTCTAGGTCATGTGAGCCTCCACTTCTGGCCCAGCAGGTCCCGGCGCAGTAGGGAAAGGAGACCAGGAAAAGCTGAGTATGACTTTTTTCATTTTACACCCACCCCCACTGCCCCCTGTTCCTGGACAACCCCTTTAAGTTACCTAGTGTCAGGGTACCCTTCCTCTTATAAGGGCTGGTGTGCCCAGTGTAGGGATTTCTATTATAATAGTAGGAGCCAAGCTTTTACATTTCACGTGGAGACATTATATAGGGGACTGCATCAGGTATGACAAATGGCGTGCATGAAACTATTGTGTCATGTGAGAAGAGGGCAGGCGTGTATATACTGGGCTTTACGAGAAAAGACAGCAATCTGCAGCGTGACGTCACCGAGCAAAGCTCAACATAAAGGAAGAAAGGGAAATTCCTGGTTTGCATGCTATTCGGCCCCAGGGCGATAATGGATGAATTTATTATGTGCTAAGAAATAGATTGTAAACGCCTTATCATATCCTAGTCATAGAATTCACATTACATGGATGTAATGGCCCTATAAGCGACTGCACATCAAAGGGGAACTCAGGGGAACAGTATAATGGCGCCACTGCCCCAACCGTGACCTGAGAGGACCTTCTATAATAAAGTGTTACTGACAAGATATTGATCGTTCCCATATATCACAGACAAAGCCTGGGGGTCCAAATCTCTCTAGCTCCAGCTCTGCTACATCAAATATAAGTCAGAACTCCAAACTGATACATTACATGCACAGATACATTGTAGCAAAATATCAGCACCAGAGAAAGCTTTCTGCTGCTGATGCATTGGACTGGATGCCATTGTAACTAACCCTCAGCTGTGAAAAACATTAGGTCTGTACACGTTCTCACCTTCTGCATGTAAACAGGAATGTTCTCATTCCCTTACAGGTAGAGGAGGTCTTGAAATAAATAAGGGTTAACACAAAGTATAGTTGCAGAACTTTTCGTTATAAAGTAATTTAAAGGGGTTGTCTAGACAGCCTTTCTAAATAATCCCTTAAAATCTGGACAACCCATTTCCATATTCTCTATTAAAGGGATATGCACTATATTTGGCTCTCTAGCAGTCTCATAGAGATGAATATAGGGGCAGCACACCCGTGAGACCATTACTTCATTAAGTCAGAGGTACCCCCGTGCTTCTGATCAGTAGGGGTCCCAACAGTCGGACCACCACCAATCTACAATGTATCCCCTATCCTGTGGATGTAGGATAAGTTCTAGTCAACGGAAACCCCTTTAATGTATATAGACGTCACAAAAAAGCAGGGTTCCCCCCTTTGGAAACCCCCAGAATGCTGCTAGGAAAGAGTGACCTGTATTACCAGGTGACCATGGCCGCCATGTAATCCTACGACAAGACATGCTGGCACTTATACAGTCACTACAGATCCGCAGGTTACCCCTCACCTTTTTCCATACATTCCTAGTACAGATAATATTTATTGCAGTGGTTATTTACTACTCTGATCAGTAAATAATTCCCCTTATCTGATGTAACCTATGACTGGCGTAATCACCAGCCCATCAAGATGGTGCGTCACACGCTGCAATAAACTCCGCTCCATCTGCGGTCTCAGAGATGGTGAATAACATGACGAGGAAATAAAGCTTTAGATAATTATCTGTAACACTTCAATCACGTTTTATAATTACATGAATACGTCTTATGTAACCAGCGATTTCCAAGCACACAGGAACACCCATCGCCATGGTCTCATATTAGTGAGTGTTCACACATAGCAGTACTGCAGCCTGCAGCCCTACATTCATTATTTAAAAGGAATGTATCACTAATTTTTTAAATATATTTCTAAAAACCAGATTATGATTATGTACAGAAATCCTATCTTCTATAATCCTATCTGTAATGTAAATGAGGTGAGTGCAAAGACAACACAAAATGACAGAATTGACAAGTGTCAGTCCATTATTAGGCTTAGTGATCAGAGTGAAAATTGCAGGATCCACAAATCCACTGTGATACCCAGGCGAGGAAGGGGAGAGAAGGGATAAAGAATAATATTAATATACAGTATGTATATATATATATATATATAGCATCTAGAGATGAGTGAAGTTTTCAAAAATTCGATTCGGTAACTTCGCCGAATTTCACGATATGATTCTATTCGATCCGAATTAAATTGCGGCGAATTGCGTACCAAAAACAGCTATTTATTGGCTGCAGAGAGCCGGGGTAGGCGGGTGGGTGGCAAAATGGCAGAACCACTTAGATGCCGCGGTCATGTTTGACTGCGGCATCCAACGTGGAGCAGGGTGTTAGGTGTCGTTACAGCTAACACCCTGCTCCATAACCGATCGGGGGGATTTAACACCTTGGATGCAGCGTTCAAACATGCAGTGTGCGGTCACGAAGGGGTTAAAGGGATGTGACATATCAGGGCTGGCTGCTGACTGACTGCACGCATGGCATTGTGGGTTATCCCGTGTTCCCAGAGTTCCTTGCCCCATGTACAGCAGCCATTTTGAACTAAATGCGAATCGTTACCATGAAGCGTGAGGAAATTCGGATTCGATGCGAATCGAATATTTCTTGAAATTTGGATCGAATTCCACATCTGCAGCTTTGATAGGCCCATCTCTAATAACAACCCTGAGTCATATTCTGTAAGTATCTGAATAATCTGGTAATTTCTTTCATTTTATGTGAAATGCTCTTTGCACATATTAAATTTTAACTCAAGGTTTATAAGAGTCAGCAAGTAGCATCTATAAGCTGGACAGAAATAGCTACTTGCTGTATGTACAGATGTTTCTTTCAAGCACGGCTACAGACTCTTAAAGGGAAAGTTCACCTTATTATTATTCACCATGTCTATTTAGGGTCAATTTTGTGTACTGATTAATTTCCTAATATGTCTTTGCAGTGATTGAGGCTTCATTTTATTGAACTCCAAATCCCCTCTATAGGTATAGAGCTAAATTACAGCATTTGGTGTTCCTGCAGCCACAACTAGAGGGAGCTCAGGAGTTTACTGCAGACTAGTTATACATTGAACTCAATAATAAAGCTGTATGCAGTAAGCTCCAAAGCTCCCCCTAGTGTTGGTTACAGGCTGCCAGGATTTTATCATATGTCTATGCACAGATTTTGGAGCTCAGACTGTTAAAGAAATGAATCAGCACTGAATGTTGGAGCTATTATGGGTGGACATACCCTTTAATAGCTGGGTATAGATGATTAAAGAGAATCCCACTGCAGAGATCCACAGGGAGAGCTGCATTATGCTGCTTATTTTCCCTGTAGCACCTCCGCAGGACAAATAAGGCATTACATGTTAATTATACCAGGGGCCTCTGTGTAAATAAAGACTGTACAAGTGATTGTCTATACTAGAGGACCCCTTTATTATATGGGGGGAATAATGTATGCTTTTTTGTTACAATGTTGCACTCCTCCCTGTTCATGGACAGCACATACAATGAACAGAGAATCGCAGGTTGCAGTTTCGGTGTGATTCACTCGTATTACACAGGTGAACAGGTCTATAAATCGTCTCACAGCCTTTCATGCGCCGTTTACGGTGTTTGCAGAAGACGTGCAGCTCTTTTTATGGAGGATGAACAGCTGCAGGTTCGGCAAACAATAAAATCTGGACGGCCTTGTAAACATTTCTCACTTTACAGAAAGTCATGTACCAGGGAAAGTCACCTCGCTTCTCTCCAAGGTGCAATGGCAGGGGTGTAAAGTGAAGCTTCTCAGCACTAGTGCAAAATCCATACCAGGGGCCCCTTCTATCACATGCTATATAGTATGGGGGTCTTATTATGCGTATCTATACAAGGGGCTAGAAGGGTACATAAACTCAGTGCATAACTTTTAGACGCGTATGGCGTTCGCTCCTATCCTTGAATTGCCTTTTATCTTTATCTCTTCCTAATCTTTTTTTATTTTCTGATTGTAGATTTTTTTTATCCTATTTTCTGTCCATGATTATGGTGGCGGCCATCTTGCCTTAGCTTTTCCTACTCTGTTGACAGCGTTTAGTGATATGCTTTACAGCACAGTCATGGCTATAGGCAGCAATAGTCTGGAGCTGACTCATTGGGGTATATAGGAGAGTTTTCTAGACATGCTCTGTGCAGAGAAGAGGAGGAGATAAGCTGTGACATCATCTATTATCAGTAGTGATGTAATGATGGCTCAGTAGTGTTATTTATAGAGGTGTTATCTTCTATTGTAATACTGTCTGTGATGTAAGTGAGGTGGCTGTTGCAAAGAAAGCTCTGAGAGAATTGTCAAGCGTAAGTCTCTTATTAGGCTTAGTGGCCAGAGTGAAAATTGCTAGATATAGGACTGTATTAAAATATAGATGCTTATATCTCCTGATAACAAAATTCAATGTGCCCAATCCTTGCATTCCCCAACAGGGTCAAGAGTCCCCTATATGCACAAGTTTCCAACTTATATTCTTCCATTTTAATTGTTGAAAATGATCCAATCCGGCCCCAATACCATCAGGAAACACCCCCTGTGGGTGGCATTTGTATAAACCTCACCACTTCGGCCAAAATTTTTCAGAAATGTTTCAGAAAATTTGGAACAATCCTAGAAAATATGAGACATTTGCCAGGCGGCAGAAACCACGTGAATGTTACAACATGATTGTTAAAATGTATCCATTCATAATATCCGCCACAATCCACACACAGATACATTGTGTTCTGTAAATATTTATTATTTAGACACAAATTATATACAATTTCATAACAAATCTAAAAACTGCATTTTTTAAAAGACCGCTATGGGCATTGCCAGTTACTATGGCCCCTGATGAAGTTTTAATATAGAGGTAGATATCTGCCCCCCTGCATTACGGGAGCTCAGGGGAGTGTCTGACAACAAGCTTGTAGACTGTTTCCGATGACAACCAGCAGAATTGTGGATATGCCAGTTGGCTACAGGATAGCGACCACTGGGGTAGGGTAATGCACTTGCGAGCTGTTTTACAACACCTGTGGAGTCCTGGCGAGGCTATAAGTCAGGACATGCTGGGAGTTGTAGTTTTCCAAAAAGCTGCAGTTTTAAGACCATCAAACCACCCCGTTCTCTTTGTCAAGATATCCCAGTGGTAGCAACAGGCACATAATATTTTGCCTTCCTATACATAGTGGGGGCTTCAGACAGCCCTCTTTTAAGATTGACTAAATTTGCAACAATTAACTTAATATACATATAAAAATCTAAATATTCAAGTTCTGGGATGTGACTATTTTAGTTCTTCTTCTCTGTGTTTCGCCTCAATTGATTATTTACAAGGTACATCAATAACGAAAGATTAACTATAACGTTAAACAGGCCGAAGGACGGCACCCCATAGTGTTTATATAGATACCCCCCAATGGTGGGTCCTATGGTCCTTGTGAGGGGCTGGATAGAGGCGCAGATCCCCAGCATCGCTCCTGCAAGAGAACAGGCAAAATCAGCATTTAGTAGACATGGCATCTATAAGAGACATCCTGATGGGGCCACCAGACCCATCACAGTGTCTCTAACCCACTAACCCCTAATTCACTAACCTTAATCCCTAACCATAATCCCTGTAACCCTAACCCCCAACCCTAGTCCTGATCTCATTATCCCCACTGGGATCATAGGGAGGATGAGGGCAGAAGTGGAGGAGTGAAGAGCGTGCTAACTTTGCAGGAAGCAGTGACCTATCCACTCATGGGATGCTGTTAGTGAAGACAGGGCTGTATGTAATAGAGGTAAAGTTATAATGTGGGGAGGAACAGTATCATCCAGCAGCACAGAGTATTTCAGAGTGTGTTGATCTTGTCGGAGGCAGTGACCTGTGCACTCATGCATGTTACAGGGCAAACTCTTAAGGTGAAAAGGGGAATTAAGACAAACTGGAGCAGAGTCCTCCAGCAGTGCAGAGTATTTCAGTAGAGGAGTGTGTTGATCTTGTCGGAGGCAGTGACCTGTCCGCTTATGATGTTAGTGAGGATAGCGCTGCATGCCACAGAGCAACATCATAAGGTGAGAAGGGGGATTAAGACAAGCTGGAAAGAACAGGGTCCTCCAGCAGCACAAAGTATTTCAGAAGATAATGAGAGATAGCAGGCTCATTGTAAATGTAAAATTCCATCCATTTCTGCCATTGTGAGTGTTGGGTAAGGAATGAGGGCAGTTCCTATTAATATGTGTATCTCCTTACAGGTGCCAGGGGCTCAGTCTCTCTTGTGTTCTGGGCATGGGAAAGTCTAGAATTTAAGACTTCTAATAAAAGTAACTCTAAACTGGACAGAAATGCTTGAAATGTGAGGAATCATGGCTGACACCTACGAGCCTGCAATGAGATATCTCCAGAGAAGAGTTATATAACCTACAATGATGCAGGTATGTACAGTATAGACCAGAAATATTTTGTTTCTTTTTTTCCAGAAACAGCGCCACATCTGTACACAGGTTGTGCCTGATATTGCAGCTCAGCTTTACTGAAGTGAATGGAACAGAGCTGCAATACCATGCACAACCTGATGACTCCATGGTGCTATAAATTCAGATGAGTAGAAGCGGGATGATCCAGATTTTACATCCAGATTATAGATAGTTTAACATTATATGTGTCTGAATGAGATCCTAATCTGTATTGGGTATATAGGAATAAGAACATTTCCATTCAATAAAAGGAACCAGAGATCATATAAAACTACAGGACCCCTTTAAGGCCAGGGATAGATGTGACACGTGTGTCCTGTGATGTCATGTAGAAACAGGTCACCTGACTGAATTTTTGCAATGCAACATTTGTATCTAGTGGTGTAAGATGTAGACAATTATGTAACATTTATAACAGCAGTGTCACATGACTCAATTATTGCTATATGCAACATCTGTATCATTCTAGTGACGGAACGTTTAGATGATTATGCAACATTTGCCATGACAGGGTCACGTGGTATTGTCAGTGCTTTCCCTTTGGGTGCAGGTTGTTACCTGTTACCTCTGCTTCTGTACTAGTGAGGAACCCCTCAGGGTCTCATATGATTGAGTGGGTTGCTAAAGTTCTAACATCCACCCCATACCTCTGTTTAGTTCCCACTTGTCTCGCCCCCTACCCCCAGTACATACCAGTGTCTGATGGAGGGACGGCTTTAGTTAGGATGCTGTCAGTGATGACTCCTGAGACGCACAAGGTGAAAACCATGGGGAGAGCGATAAGGCAGAAGTGGAAGACATTGGTCATCACTGTCTAAGGGAGGAAATGCAGAAGAATACAAGGAATTAAATGACTATATTACACCATCATGTTTTATGTAACTTCCTTCTTCATGTAAAGTCATGGTGGTACTGTTGTGGGGGTACTATATCTGATATTGTTATGGGGGCACCGTGCTAGGTTCTGCAGGGTGGCCTGGATGGATTAGTTAATGAGAACCATATTTAGATCTGTTATAAGAGAAGGCTGGCTCTGTTCTATGTATACCTAGATGGAAGAGTTAAGGGGGCACTGTATCTGGTGCTATTAAGCAGGCACAGTGCATAGTTCAGTCATAGGGTTATCTGAGAACTGTTGAACAGACACTCTATCTGACACTGTTATGGGGGCACTGTCGCTGACTCTATTTATAGGGTGACCCAGATGGAAGAGCCAAGGGGTCTGTCTGGCGCTATGACAGAGACACGGTGTATAGTTCAGTTATATGGCACTTGGAAAGAACTGTTAAGCAGGTAGTGTTATGGGAGCATCTCCTTTTAAGGGAGGTTTGTTCTGTTATAGGAGTACCTGGATGGAACAGTTAAGGGGGTACTGTGTCTGGTATTGATATATGGAAACTGTAGATGTCTCTATTGTAGGGGCTCCTGGATGGACTTGTTAAAAGGCACTATATCTGGTACTATATCTGGTGCCATTATGGGGACACTGTGCTCTAGACTGAGGCTGAGGATTTAATACACCCCGCTATATACACCCTGTTATGGTACATGTAGCTTCTTTCTTCATGTAAAATCATGGTAGGATTTTTGAGGCAACTCTGACAAGTGCTGTTATGGGGGCACTGCAGCTGGCTCTATTTTAAGGGCACCTGAACGGAACTGCTTAGTGGGCACAAGGTCTTGTCCTGTTATTGGGGCACTGTGTCTGGTTGGGTATGTTGATAGGGTCACCTGTCGATGTATATATAATGGAGGCACCGTGGATTACTATTGTATATAGGTTCCTGGATAGCATAGGGGCAATGGCACTGTTATTTGGGTACGTGGATGAAATTGTTTGGTTGGCACTATGTCCAGTGATATACTATAGGGGCAAAGTGGATGGCTCTGGAATGTATTATTATGATATAGGTTCACTGGTACTGTTATTCGGGTACCTAGAAGAGCCGCTATTGGGGGCACGGTTGCTGACATTGATGTGAAGTTATATAAATTCTATTTTTTCATATTACCATTGAACTAGAGTGCAATACATGCCACATATATGACATAATTACATAAATACGCTTTTTCATAGTTATTATATGGATTGCTCCCAGACTTGTTGGCGCAGGGTCTAATTACCCATGAGAATGGGGTCTTAGCCCTAACAGGTGGGGCACATGTTGGCACATGTCTGAGTATGTCTGATGGTGACATGCTATGTACACAGACATACGAGGACAGCCACAAAACACAACACTTACTGACACAAAGCATGAGAAAATACGCCATAAAAACTTTATTTACTCAGCCGCTTCACAAGCGACAGACCTGCTGTAGTTCTGCGTAGTCCTTGTTATTACAGAGCAGGTATTCAGGCCCGGACGCTGCAGCTATAATAAAGGATGTTATTCTAGGACTCTTTTCACAAGTGCCGATGAAGAGTCAGATTCTTTGCTTCTGTTATTGTGGTATTATTAGTAACATTTTAGATCTGCGCTGTACAAATAAACCAGACCTTTACAACAGAGCACGGTCATGGGGGAAGATTAAAGGAGCGCTCAGATACCAGAAAAAGGGTGCAAAGATCACCAATACTGGAGTTTCCTGTTACTGATGATATTTCATTAATGAGATGCCTCATTAATTTCACTAATGGGGTGCCTCATCACTATGAATTACATGTCACCAATGAGGTGCCCCATCACTATGAATTTCATGTCACCAATGAGGTGCCCCATCACTATGAACTACATGTCACCAGTGGGGTGCCCCATCACTATGAACTACATGTCACCAATGGGGTGCCCCATCACTATGAATTACATGTCACCAGTGGGGTGCCCCATCATTATGAATTTCATGTCACCAGAGGGCTGCCTCATCACTATGAATTACATGTCACCAATGGGGTGCCTCATCACTATGAATTACATGTCACCAATGGGGTGCCCCATCACTATGAATTACATGTCACCAGTGGGGTGCCTCATCACTATGAATTACATGTCACCAATGGGGTGCCCCATCACTATGAATTACATGTCACCAGTGGGGTGCCCCATCACTATGAATTACATGTCACCAGTGGGGTGCCCCATCACTATGAACTACATGTCACCAATGGGGTGCCCCATCACTATGAACTACATGTCACCAATGGGGTGCCCCATCACTATGAATTACATGTCACCAATGGGGTGCCCCATCACTATGAATTACATGTCACCAGTGGGATGCCCCATCACTATGAATTACATGTCACCAGTGGGGTGCCCCATCACTATGAATTACATGTCACCAATGGGGGGTGCCTCATCACTATGAATTACATGTCACCAATGGGGTGCCCCATCACTATGAATTACATGTCACCAATGGGGTGCCCCATCACTATGAATTACATGTCACCAATGGGGTGCCCCATCACTATGAATTACATGTCACCAGTGGGGTGCCCCATCATTATGAATTTCATGTCACCAGTGGGGTGCCCCATCACTATGAACGTCATGTCACCAGTGAAGTGTCCCATCACTATGAACTTCATGTTACCAGTGGAGTACCACATCACTATGGACAATATGTCTCCAGTGGGGTGCTCCATCACTATGGCCTACACGTCGTCACCACTATGGCCAGTGACCATAGTCCCATGCCAATACAAGAAATATTCCTGCAGAGAGGTAGCCCCAAAAACAGTAAGGAGCATGAGGAGAAGAACTACATCATGGGAGGAGGTTACCCTGGAGAGCACTGTTATGGGGACACCATATCAGCAGCTATTATGAGGGGACTGTGGTTGTGTTATATGCATAGATATGTTTAAAAAAAACCAAAAACTATATTTGGTGCTGTTATGAAACCGTGGCTGGCTCTGTAATATAAGCACCTAAACTGAACTTCTATCACTTTATCTGGTGGTATTAGGGGGGCACTGTGGCTACGGAAACAGGTAAATTCTTACCAAGCCTAATCCGACTACCATAGAAACCACCACACATATCAGGAGCAGGGTGTCATCTGAGAATCGGTTGGTCAGACGGCCAACCATGAATCCCTGGACAACCTAGAAAATGAGAAGATTGTAAATTATATTCAGATAGCAAAGAAAAGAGACAAAGAAAAGAGCAAATATATATTTAAAAAAATAAATAAAATGATACAAAACATATATAAATATATATATAAAAAAATTATAAATAATAAAAAAATTCCAAGACCCCAAAATTATAACCTATAATATATATAGTTAATATATATTGAATTCCATATTTACAGAAGAGAAAATTGGTTAAACACTAAAAATATACACCAAGAGCAAAGTAAAGGAGGGGCCAATGGGGTAAATACCCCGAGTCTCCATTATCTAGGAACATCCACCATAACCTTTTATAAGTGTCATTTAGAATGGTCAGATGGTCAATGAGGGAAACTTATAGGGGTTGCAGGATATTCCAAAATAGCGCCACTCCTGTCTATGGGTTGTGCCTGGTATTACAAAGTAGCTCTATGAAAGTATGTGTGGAAGAGATGCAATATCACACACAACCTATGGACAGGTGTGGCGCTGTTTTGGACCATTCTCTACAACCCCTTTAAGTTTCTCTCACTGACCATCATAAATGTTGGTAATTCTGATAACACTAGATGCGGCCATGTTTTTTTTTTTTGTGGATTACAACTTTTTTAAAAGGGGTTTACTGCGGCTTTTAAATAATTCCTTTTATGGTCCTCGTATAAAAAGATCACAAACTCACCATCCAGTCCTTAATCTCCAGTTTGGGTCACTGTGTGTCTACCACAGTGACCACAGCAGGCCATACCTATCACTGCAGGCCATGGTGACCTTATGACCATACTGACCTTCGAGGTGGATTTAGGTTAAGAGTAAGGCTGTCCCAAAAAAGCTGGACAGTTGTTTGGTATGAGGATCCTAAGGACCATACTGGTGGGTGAGTTCTTCAGTATGATACTAGAGGACCTCCAGCAGATCTTTATTATGACAACTGTCCTAACCCAAAAGCTAAGGAAGCAACAGGAACCGTATCAAAAACTACAAACCATCTGAATCAGAGGGTCTCAGCACTCAGTGTTGAACTGAGGTTCCTTGGGCCCTACAGATCAATTTATTCTTGGGGTCCTCTTTCCAATAACCAATTAGAAATAGACTAGAAGATCCAGATTAATTGTCTTCTGCTGGACCACTATTGTGTTAGAGCCAGAGCCCACCAGAAGATCTTCTGGCATTCTGGTGAGCCAGTCTGACACTGTGGGCACTTGTCCACCTTCCCTATCCATTCCTGTAGGGTCATGTTCCCCATTTTCAGTGCCTAGAGTCCTGTACAAGTTGACAGTGCCCATGGTTAAGGACAACAGAGCCAACCTGGGCTGGAACTGCCTCCAGTGTCAGACTTGAGTTCCTTGGGCCCTCCTTGGGCCACCCTCCATCTATACTGGATATGTTCATGTTCTCGTGGCACTAGTAGAAGGTGATGAACTCCAAAGTCACCTCCAAATGGGGTTATCTTGCGCTGGTTCTGTTGCACGAGGGGTCCATTACTCCATTAGGGCCCACCATAGGAATAACTTGAAAACCAGTGGGGGCCCGGACACTCCGGCCCTCACTGATCAGGAGAACGGGATTTTCATTCTAGGAGGCCCTTCCTATCCTACCTGCTTCTATGAGGCATATACACCCTGCCATAAAAGGATTTCACAAGGATTTTATGGGGACCTACACAAGGAAGCTTCCAACTAAGGCTGTCCGTAGTGCCCCTCCCCATGGGCAGGGCCCCCTCTTTCCTCTACATATTTAAAGGTAAGAGCTGAGGATTTACGCAAAGTGAAAGTCGATCTCATTCCTATTTTGTCCAGATAAGAGGCTGCCATGAAGCACAATAGGAGCCACAACCCCAGATATCAGGTTCTCTGCTCCTAATACGCAGCGTTAACTTTTTCTCTGAGTCTCCAATCTAAAAGCGTGAGAAAAAAAAAGCGAAACAATGAGCAGCCGGGGAACCCCACCTCAATGACAAGTCAGAGCAGATAATAAAACCTGCACTATGCACATGAGGCGGCGTTCACACTCAGAAATAAGTCCTGCATAATGCCACCCAGAGCAGAGGACAATAGGCCACTCCTGTCACACAAAGCCCGTAGGAAACCCTGTGGCTGTAGAAATGCAGTGAGGTAAGAAAAGTGCACGCAACGCAGGACAACATTCCAGGCCAGATTACTCTGGTCAAAAATACCGTGTCAATGGTCACTAATGGAGGGTGATCTAGTCCTGAGGCATTATGGGAAAGGAGCTGGGGAGCTCATGCGCCCTCTATTGGATGTAACAAATCCTCAATTTGCTTTTGACTCACCGAGCCTTGAGACAGCAAAAGGGATTTTAGCCAAGCCAATTTCACTTATGCAGATAAGTGAAATTGGCTTGGCTAAAATCCCTTTTGCTGTCTCAAGGCTCGGTGAGTCAAAAGCAAATTGAGGATTTGTTACATCCAATAGAGGGCGCATGAGCCCCCAGCTCCTTTCCCATAATGCCTTGTGATATGTAGATGCTAAGTAGAGGGCAAAAGGCAATTAAAATCTCTACACACCTTCACTGGTGCTCTCCTCAATGTGAGAGATTCTTGTCCCTAGTCCTGAGAGCTTACACTCACATTAACAAGCAGGTCATGTCCTCATCTCATAGGTGGCAAATAGAGAAAACAATTCCGGAAGGGGGGGTAGAGAAAAAGTAGTATATCTTAGGGGAGTATATAGTACATATTCTTGTACATAGGGGCAGTATTATAGTAGTTATATTCTTGTACATAAGAGCAGTATTATAGTAGTTATAGTCTTGTACATAGGTGCAGTATTATAGTAGTTATATTCTTGTACATAGGAGCAGTATTATAGTAGTTATATTCTTGTACATAGGTGCAGTATTATAGTAGTTATATTCTTGTACATAGGAGGTAGTATTATAGTAGTTATATTCTTGTACATAGGAGCAGTATTATAGTAGTTATATTCTTGTACATAAGAGCAGTATTATAGTAGTTATATTCTTGTACATAGGAGTAGTATTATAGCAGTTATATTCTTGTACATAGGAGCAGTATTATAGTAGTTATATTCTTGTACATAGGGGGAAGTATATAGTAGTTATATTCTTGTACATAGGGGGGTAGGTTTCTTTCGCAGTATTATAGTAGTTATATTCTTGTACATAGGGGGCAGTATTATAGTAGTTATATTCTTGTACATAGGAGGGCAGTATTATAGTAGTTATATTCTTGTACATAGGAGCAGTATTATAGTAGTTATATTCTTGTACATAGGAGGTAGTATTATAGTAGTTATATTCTTGTACATAGGAGCAGTATTATAGTAGTTATATTCTTGTACATAGTTGGATGCAGTATTATAGTAGTTATATTCTTGTACATAGGAGCAGTATTATAGTAGTTATATTCTTGTACATAAGAGCAGTATTATAGTAGTTATATTCTTGTACATAGGAGTAGTATTATAGTAGTTATATTCTTGTACATAGGAGTAGTATTATAGCAGTTATATTCTTGTACATAGGAGCAGTATTATAGTAGTTATATTCTTGTACATAGGGGGCAGTATTATAGTAGTTATATTCTTGTACATAGGGGGCAGTATTATAGTAGTTATATTCTTGTACATAGGGGGCAGTATTATAGTAGTTATATTCTTGTACATAGGGGGCAGCATTATAGTAGTTATATTCTTGTACATAGGAGTAGTATTATAGCAGTTATATTCTTGTAAATAGGGGGCAATATTATAGTAGTTATATTCTTGTACATAGGAGGCAGGATCATAGTAGTTATATTCTTGTACATAGGAGTAGTATTATAGCAGTTATATTCTTGTACATAGAAGGCAGTGTTATAGTATATTCTTGTATTCTTGGGCAGTATTATAGCAGTGATATTCTTGTACCTAGGAGGTAGTATTATAGTAGTTATATTCTTGTACATAGGAGGCAGTATTATAGTACTTATATTCTTGTACATAGGGGCTGTATTATAGTAGCTATATTCTTGTACATAGGAGCAGTATTATAGTAGTTATATTCTTGTACATAGGAGCAGTATTATAGTAGTTATATTCTTGTACATAGGAGGCAGTATTATAGTATATTCTTGTACATAGGAGCAGTATTATAGTAGTTATATTCTAAAAATAAAATAGCAAAGTGATTGAGAAATAATATATGTTGGGTGGAATTACATTATACTATCTGATGTGTTTCATTAGATAACATTACACACCACGTTGATATTTAAGTTACTGTTTATGATTGTGAAGATCTATTATTACAATGTTGATATTTTAGATTTAGATCAGAAGAGTACTGACATCTCATGTCTAGGAGCTGGAACAAGCTGGTCCTGTCACAGGCCTACACAGCAGCATGTATATATTCCGTATAGAAAATCACCCCAATGTACACATCATCGCTGGAGAACAATCAGCTACACAGTAACAGCGCACAATGGTAACTTGAGATCCTCATCCTGATGCATGATGGAAGAGATATTGAGTAAGGGGATCTCCATCAGTGTCATAATGCAGATGCATGACCACCATTCCATTTAAGTAGGGGAATTGTGAGCCCTATTCTTGTGCTCAATGTTGGACCCCCAGTAACCATTCATTTTTCTAGTGGATAGGTTATAAATATTTTTCAGAGGCTTTCCCCTTTATCGGAGTTGTCTGAAACTGAGCTGCAATACCAGATACAGCCACTGGGTAAGAGTAGCGATGTTTGTAAAAAAACAAATCCTTCCTTAAAAACTAAACACATACTAAGGCACGAGTTACCCAGACTATGACTTTGACTAGGCGAGTTCCTACAGCCCCACCCCCTCTGTGTCTGTCCTGTGTCCCTATAGAGCTATACATACATAGATACATTAGTGAGTGGTCTCCGTCACGGTATATTGGGATCACACGGCTCCCATCAGTGAGGTCTTTATGTGACGAATCTGAACTTTGTAGTCTCATCGTCTTTGAAGATCAGTACAAAGAAAACAGCGGCTTGTAGGAATCCGTTCTGTCATTCATAACAACAGAGGAAGGAAATAGCTTTCAGGTGAAATAACAGCCGCGCATGTGTGTGCTTACAGGCCGGGGGCAACATGGCGGCCAACCAAAGGCGAACCCTTCACAGGACACCCACAGAGCAGTAATGTGCCCGGCAGCTGGTTTCAACACATTGGTGGTCCCAGTGCAAAGGTTTAATAAGTGACCCCCTGCAACATTGAATATATATATTTACCCCATAAAAACATAGACCCCGAAATACAGACCCTGCACACCACAAACCGCCAGTAAAGGTTTCATAAGTACAAATCTTCCTAAATACAAATTCCCAGACAAGTTACTCTACATACAGCCCCTAGATAAGACCCCCTAAATGCTGACCCCAGACTAGACTGCCTAAATACAAACCAGATGAGACCCCTATCTACAGGTCTTCCTAAATACCAATTCTGAGACACCACCCCCTAAATGCAGACCCTCAGAAAAGACGCCCCATGTACAGAGCCCCTTGAATTCAGATCTTTAGACAAGACCCCCTAAATACAGTCCTTCCTAAACATGGACCCCCAGAAAAGACCCCTTAAATACAGACATTCCTAAAGACACATTCCCAGACAAGATGCCCTAGATACAGACCACCCTAAAAGCAGACCCTGAGACAAGGTCCCCCAAATACAGATCCCCCTAAATGCAAACCCTCACACAACATTCCCTAAATACAGCCCCCAGACAGACCTCTTAAACACAAACCTCCAGACCCCATAAATACAGACCACCCAATACAAACCATTAGATAAATACCCCAAAGAAGCCCCTAAATGCAGACCCTCAAACAATATCCAAAATACAGATCTCCAAATGTAGGCTCTCAGACAAAACCCCAAAGTGCCGATTCCCCTAAAGTTTAGGGCCGAAACAAAGTGTGCTAGGCAAGACCCCTAAATACAGACCCTACTGTAACACTGAATGGCCTTATAAAAGGACATCTTTGTATAATTCGAACCCTGGGACCCCCACAATCTATAGAATGTGGGGGCTACAACACATAATGTAATGTTGTACCAGGCACAGCACCACTTCTGTACTGTGTATAGGCTGTGTATAGTACTACAGTTCATCCTAAACTCAGCACCATTAACTTGAATGGGGCTGAGCTGCAATTTAACACTACTGAATACAACACAACTGTGCCACAGACCCTTCATTCTATGACAGCTCTTCATTCAATGGTGGCCAGTCCATAGTTCATTATATCCTAAGGATAGAACATCCATATTTATTCCTTGCAGATTACCCCCCCCCCCCCCCCCGATATAATGTTGTCATATAATGATAGGTGATCAATGTATATTCCAGGCAGAATGAGCTGTCAAATGACTGCTATCACATCCTAATAATAGGTGACTGATATATATTCCTGGCAGAGAAACCCCCCCCCCCTTCATATAATGTTATCACATCCTAATGATAGGTGTTCAATGTATATTCCTGGCAGATTAAACCCTCATCTAAGTGTTATCACATCCTAATGATAGGTGATTGATGTATATTCCTGGTGGTTTAAACCCCTATATAATGGTTATCACATCCTAATGATAGGCGATTGATGTATATTCCTGGTAGATTAAACCCCCATCTAATGGTTATCACATCCTAATGATAGGCAATTGATGTATATTCCTGGCAATTTAAACCCCCATAGAATATTCTTTGGTTGGCGGATCTGTTTTTACAGGAGGATATCACGCCCTCGGCCATTTCCGCTCTTCACAGACTTTACTGTTTTATCTCCAAACACGGGCGAGTTTAAAGTAAACACAGATTATTTTTCTTCTTTTTCCTACTCATTATATCTTAGGTAATAACAAAAACAAAGCAAAAAGATCAAAAGTCCAAATATAGATCCATTTGCTTTGGGGAAAAGTTAAAAGCAAATAGTAGATGTTGTAAAGCAACAAGTCAAAACTTTCCGAATGTCAACACAGGTAAAAAGCTCATGGACTGGAAAGGATCACGCATAAGCTTGTGCTTTTATATATTAGCCAATATGAACAGGCAAAGCTGCAGTGCAAAGTATGGAGGATGGAAGTGAGAGGATTCTTAAAAGCAATGTGTCACCAATTTTTTAATTTATTTTTTAAAAGCAGGTAGTGAAATCACTTTTTTCTAATCTTCTTTTATGATTTTTTTTATTCTATTTTCTGTATATACTTCTGCAAGGAGGGGGAGTAAATAAGCTGTGACATAATCGACTGTTCGTAGTATGTGTAATAATGGGTCAGTATTGTTATCTATAGAGGTGTTATCTTTTATCGCAATCCTCTTTATGATGTAAATGAGGTGACTGCTGCAAAGAAAACCCCCTACAGAATTGACAAGTTTATTATTAGGTTAGTGGACAGAGTGAAAATTGCAGCATATAGTCATTTATTAAAATATAGTGAGGTATTGATATGGAAAATTGAAAAAATAATCATCTCCCTACAGAAGGCAAAATGTCACAGGGAAACTTACCAACTGGAGAATCCCGAAATACGACAATACGTATCCAGCCGTAGCCGCGTTAAGGCCAAAAAAGTCGACGGATATGATAGGAAACATGAGCATGAAAACCCCTGAAGAGACACAAAGGTGCGGTGAGCAGATATTATAATGTGTCTTAGCTGATAATTCTGTGCACTAAGTATACGTTCATACAATGAACAGATTTTAAGATATAGGTAACTCATAAAAAGTTTGATGAATATTCCCCCATGCATTTATGGTCATCTTCTTATTGAAAGTACTAGACCCCTATGGGACTTCTGGTTAAGGTACTTCTGTTTTTGTAAATTTTTGTATTCCAAATAAAATACTGATTACTGAGCACCTTAGAACTCTTTATTGTGCCGTCCCTCTATTATTCCTCCTGGAAATTTGAGACTAAATTGACAACTGGGTGTTACCAATTTATGGTTGTGTCTACATATATATATATATATATACCCCTACACAGGCCAATTCAGGTATCACATTGTGTAGAGACATGCCCATAATAATGCCCAGTTATCAATTGATTCATATATTTCTAGGAGGAATTACAGAGGAACGGCACAATGTAGAGTTATAAGTAAAGATGCTCCAGAATTGTCATATTAAGGGGAATGCAAATATGTAGTAAAGTAAGTATGTCAGGAGAGATGACAGGGCCACATCAAGGGGCATTATACTGTGTGTGGGGGCGGGTGAGGCAAAAGGGGCATCATAATGTGTGGGGACCACAGGGGGAATTATACTATGTGGAGGCATAAGTGGACATTATATTGAGTAGGGGTCAATAGGGAGCATTATACTGTGTGTAGAGGTACTAAAGGGGACATTATACTGCATGGGAACATGATGTATGGGAGCATTATATTGTGTGATGTTACTAAGGGGGTCATGATACTGTGTGTAGGAGGAAGTAAGGGTGCATTATATTGCATGGCAGGAACTAAGGGTTCTTTACAATTCGTGGGGGCAGTAAGGTGACATTATATAGTGTGATGGCAAGGGATTATACTGTGTGTAGGAGGATATGGGTACCTTTATACTTTGTGTAGGAGGATCTAAGAGGGAAACATGCTGTGTGCACGAAGGGAACATTATACTGTGTGGGGCAGACTCCCCAATAACCACACAAAGCTCCTCAAAAAAATTGACTGTTACCTATAGGAAACCCAGTGAGAACTTTTATTATAAATATTGCCATAACGCCTGGGAACCGTAAGAGCCGGGCAAGTTCTCTGAAGTTGAAGACGCTAGGTTTACCTGGAACACAATCATGTAGAGACACAGTTACACGTACAGTATGATGATATATGTTACATATCTGATTATATATGTTATATGTATGATTATATATGTTACACAGGTATGGTATATGTTACATGTCTGATCATATATTACACGTATGATTATATATTCAGGGCCTGTGGCTCTCACCATATAGAGGGCGGACTTACTTTGTTCAGGGGCCTGGCCTTCTTGCTTGACTTTGGTCTGTGTGGGTATATAGATCATAACGATGACACAGCTTACGAGGCTGGCAACCAGCGCGACCAGGGTGGGGGTGTATAATCTGCCAACACGAGAAGTGGGCGAGAGTGCCAAGGCTAAATATTATTACTAATAATAATACACATAACATAAACACCACTTGTTATATAGAAATCTGGAACAATTTATCTATATACACAGCACACAGTATGAACAAGCAGAGCTGCAGTGTACAGCATGGAGGAGGGAGAGTGCAACAGATTGGTAAACCAAGGAAATCAATATCAATAACAGCAAATCTGAAGAAACAGAACTGCAGTGTAAAGCATGGGGGAGGGAAACCAGGAAACAGAGTCTCTGATGGAGGTAGATAGATAGATATGAGATAGATAGATAGATAGATAGATAGATAGATAGATAGATAGGAATAGATAGATGAGATAGATAGATAGATAGATATGAGATAGCTAGATAGATAGATAGTATGAGATAGATAGATAGATAGCTAGATAGATAGATAGATATGAGATAGATAGATAGATAGATAGATAGATAGATAGATAGCTAGTGTAGCTAGTAGATAGATAGATAGATATGAGATAGATCTAGATAGTAGTGAGATAGATAGATAGATATGAGATAGATAGATAGATATGAGATAGATAGATAGATATGGTAGATAGATAGATAGATAGATAGATAGATAGATAGATATGAGATAGATAGATAGCTAGATAGATAGCTAGATAGATAGATAGATATGAGATAGATACATAGATAGATAGATAGATATGAGATAGATAGTATATTTTGGGAACACTGGGTGACAACTATTGCTGGCACTGTAATGGCGACTATATTGCTAGTCACCCGGGGGGGATTGTGTTCTTAAAGACACATATGTTGGACTGGACAAGGTTCACACAGATGAAAAGCAGGATCACGGGATTGTGGACAGAGGGTCACCGGAAAATAGGAGAGATTTATAAATACATGGCCGCCTCCTGCGGGGCCCAGAACTAAGACCGCATTATGTGGTGGCCACATCCCAGGACCTCAGAGCTGTCAGCCCTCAGGCCAAACTGACTGCTGGGACGGAAGTTATCTATTCCAGTGTCACAATTATTACCGATCCCTGAAGAGCATTAACCCCTTAGAGGGCTCTCCCTAGCCAAACACAAGTCTCCCCCGCTGGGCGCTGCTGATATCCTGGCAGGGACTGTAGGATTACCCCGCAAACTATTCTGCTGGGGACAATGGAAGGATTGTTCTAGATATCTGTGACAGACAAGAAGAAGCTTTTATTCCCGCAGCCAGAAAGAGAACTTTGTGTCTACACCCGACCGATAATAAAACCCCACTGTACAGGAAAGACAAGGCCACAATGTAACCGAGGGGTCTGCAAAATCTCACACACTTGGGGCATCGCCGAAATATGTATACTGAATGTCATAGAGAGGAAAGAAGTGACATGTCCCCAAATACTAGAGATAGCAGTGCAAGAGAAGATGTATTATAGTAGTTACAGTATATTCATGTACATAACATAACACAAGAAGTTACAAACAATGATTCACATGTTTGTCAGATGTTCACATCTATGGTAGTAGGAGCCTCTGGTTCAGAGCGTGCATAGGAGCAATTTATAGGAGTTATATTCTTGTACATAGGGGTCAGTATTATAGTAGTTATATTCTTGTACATAGAGGCAGTATTATAGTAGTTATATTCTTGTACATAGGAGCAGTATTATAGTAGTTATATTCTTGTACATAGGGGCAGTATTATAGTAGTTATATTCTTGTACATAGGAGGTAGTATTATAGTAGTTATATTCTTGTACATAGGGGCAGTATTATAGTAGTTATATTCTTGTACATAGGATCAGTATTATAGTAGTTATATTCTTGTATATAGGGGGCAGTATTATAGTAGTTATATTCTTGTACATAGGAGGTAGTATTATAGTAGTTATATTCTTGTATATAGGGGGCAGTATTATAGTAGTTATATTCTTGTACATAGGAGCAGTATTATAGTAGTTATATTCTTGTACATAGGAGCAGTATTATAGTAGTTATATTCTTGTACATAGGAGCAGTATTATAGTAGTTATATTCTTGTACATAGGAGCAGTATTATAGTAGTTATATTCTTGTACATAGGAGGCAGTATTATAGTAGTTATATTCTTATATATAGGGGGCAGTATTATAGTAGTTATATTCTTATATATAGGGGGCAGTATTATAGTAGTTATATTCTTATATATAGGGGGCAGTATTATAGTAGTTATATTCTTGTACATAGGAGCAGTATTATAGTAGTTACACACGTGGACAAAATTGTTGTTCCCCCTCCCTCGTTTAATGAAAGAAAAACCCACAGTGGTCACAGAAATAACTTGAATCTGACAAAAGTAATAATATATAAAAATTCTATGAAAATGAACAAATGAAAGTCAGACATTGCTTTCCAACCAGGCTTCAACAGAATTTTTAAAAAAAGAAAACTCATGAAACAGGCCTGGACAGAAATGATGGTTCCCTTAACTTAATATTTTGTTGCACAACCTTTTGAGGCAATCCCTGCAATCAAACGATTCCTGTAACTGTCAATGAGACTTCTGCACCTCTCAGCAGGTATTTTGGACACTCCTCATGAGCAAACTGCTCCAGTTGTCTCGGGTGTGAAGGGTGCCTTTTCCAGACGGCATGTTTCAGCTCCTTCCAAAGATGATCAATAGGATTTAGGTCAGGGCTCATAGAAGGCCACTTCAGAATAGTCCAATGTTTTCCTCTTAGCCATTCTTGGGTGTTTTTAGCTGTGTGTTTTGGGTCATTATCCTGTTGCAAGACCCATAACCTGCGACTGAGAGCAAGCTTTCTGACACTGGGCAGCACATTTCTCTCTAGAATCCCTTGATAGTCTTGAGATTTCATTGTACCCTGCACAGATTCAAGACACCCTGTGCCAGATGCAGCAAAGCAGCCCCAGAACATAACAGAGCCTCCTCCATGTGTCACAGTAGGGACAGTGTTCTTTTCAAGATATGCTTCATTTTTCCGTCTGTGAACATAGAGCTGATGTGCCTTGCCAAAAATTTCGATTTTTGTCTCTTCTGTCCATAGGACATTCTCCCAGAAGCTTTGTGGCTTGTCAACATGTAGTTTGGCAAATTCCAGTTTTGTCAAATTCAAGTTATTTCTGTGACCATTGTGGGTTTTTCTTTCATTTAAACGAGGGGTACCAACAATTTTGTCCATGTCTGTATATTCTTGTACATAGGAGGTAGTATTATAGTAGTTATATTCTTGTACATAGGGGGCAGTATTATAGTAGTTATATTCTTGTACATAGGAGCAGTATTATAGTAGTTATATTTTTGTACATAGGAGCAGTATTATAGTAGTTATATTCTTGTACATGGGGCAGTATTATAGTAGTTATATTCTTGTACATAGGGGGCAGTATTATAGTAGTTATATTCTTGTACATGGGGGCAGTATTATAGTAGTTATATTCTTGTACATAGGAGGTAGTATTATAGTAGTTATATTCTTGTACATAAGGGGCAGTATTATAGTAGTTATATTATTGTACATAGGAGCAGTATTATAGTAGTTATATTCTTGTATATGGGGCAGTATTATAGTAGTTATATTCTTGTACATAGGAGGTAGTATTATAGTAGTTATATTCTTGTACATAGGAGCAGTATTATAGTAGTTATATTCTTGTACATAGGGAGCAGTATTATAGTAGTTATATTCTTGTACATATGAGCAGTATTATAGTAGTTATATTCTTGTACATAGGAGGTAGTATTATAGTAGTGATATTCTTGTACATAGGAGGCAGTATTATAGTAGTTATATTCTTGTACATAGGGGCAGTATTATAGTAGTTATATTCTTGTACATAGGAGCAGTATTATAGTAGTTATATTCTTGTACATAGGAGGTAGTATTATAGTAGTTATATTCTTGTACATAGGAGCAGTATTATAGTAGTTATATTCTTGTACATAGGAGCAGTATTATAGTAGTTATATTCTTGTACATAGGAGCAGTATTATAGTAGTTATATTCTTGTACATAGGAGCAGTATTATAGTAGTTATATTCTTGTACATAGGAGCAGTATTATAGTAGTTATATTCTTGTACATAGGAGGCAGTATTATAGTAGTTATATTCTTGTACATAGGAGCAGTATTATAGTAGTTATATTCTTGTACATAGGGGGCAGTATTATAGTAGTTATATTCTTGTACATAGGAGTAGTATTATAGTAGTTATATTCTTGTACATAGGGGCAGTATTATAGCAGTTATATTCTTGTACATAGGGGCAGTATTATAGTAGTTATATTCTTGTACATAGGAGGCAGTATTATAGTAGTTATATTCTTGTACATAGGAGCAGTATTATAGTAGTTATATTCTTGTACATAGGGGGCAGTATTATAGTAGTTATATTCTTGTACATAGGAGTAGTATTATAGTAGTTATATTCTTGTACATAGGGGCAGTATTATAGTAGTTATATTCTTGTACATAGGAGAGCAGTATTATAGTAGTTATATTCTTGTACATAGGTGGCAGTATTATAGTAGTTATATTCTTGTACATAGGGGGCAGTATTATAGTAGTTATATTCTTGTACATAGGAGAGCAGTATTATAGTAGTTATATTCTTGTACATAGGTGGCAGTATTATAGTAGTTATATTCTTGTACATAGGAGCAGTATTATAGTAGTTATATTCTTGTACATAAGAGGCAGTATTATAGCGCTTATATTCTTATATATCTATGATGTAATTTGCTCTTTTGCATTAATATAAAATGCAGATATTCAAAGTTCCTAATTCCGTTCTGGGTGGGTGTTGGGCCATGAACTTGATGTCTTTTTCCTCCAATCACACTGTTACATTTATAACTAAAATCTGTTGCAGGGTAAAACACTCGGTTATTACGTAGATCAAAAGACATGACTTGTGGGGGGTGAACAATGTGACCCTCATGAATAAGTTATAATGTCAGACAAGCACTGATGTGGGGTCAGCGGCTGCTGCTTCTCTTCGACATCCCAAAGGATAATTTCAGGAAGTAACTCCATAATAACTGAGCAGATGTTGTCACCAAATTATGTTACTGCCCAGGAGCTGATTGTCCCCTGTCCTCATTATACTGCCATATGGGTGACAACAGAGCCTCATACCCTCATGTTATTGTGGTTAATTGTGTTAATTAGCAGTCATTATATAGGGTGCAGTCCTGGAGCTGGGACCAAGGTCCTCAACAAATGATAGAGGAGTCATATATAAGGTAGTGGTCATTTTCCCTTACGATGTGAATGACCTTAATCTGAGTGGGGTGTTTAGTATCAAAAGTGAAGGCTCTAAGTTACACAATGACATTTACATACTGAACATATATCAATATCACTGGTAAATATATATCAAAGTAACATGATAACCTAGATGTAACATGAGCACTGTGACCGGCTATGTTCTAGCAACTCTATCTATCTATCTATCCATCTAACTATCCATCCCTTATTTATGTATCTATCTATCGAATAATAAGTAGTAATAAAGAACCTTTCTCCTTTTGGGACCCAAACGTGACTTTGGAATAAAGATTCACTTTATATGTTTGCAAAATATTGCAGTGCTGCCTTATTATTTAACATAATAATTCTTCTAGATGAATAAAATGGAAAGTTAAAGGCAATGACTATGCTAGAAGCCATATAATCCCTACTGCACACATTCATCTCACTGTCATCCAGCTTTTCCAGAGTCCTGAATGTCAAATCCATGCCAAGAGGTATATTAATGTGCACATTTTACATACAAGACCCTTGAAAATCTGGGTATCAAGTGTTTAGGTTGCTGAAATGGCGGCCATATTGGTTGTTACCCAGCTTTGTATAGCCAAGAAACTGCTGAATAGACTTTTTAGGGGCGAGGGGCCCTTTAATCTCCACATACTGAGTAAACAAGAGGTCCCCGGCTGTTTATCGGTCCTTACCCGGCTCAGCCACTTACAATACAGTGGCGTGGGCCGACCAGCAGAGTTACATTTTTCTTGCATGACATCAGAAAATAATCTCCTTATTCTTCATAGAAATCAGAAGAAAATGCGATCGAGTTGGCCGCAGAATAATACGCCCTCTCATGTGCACGGGCGAGTAAGACACCATCAACAATAGTGGACTGTTACAGCTAAATAAAGCATCACAACAAGTCCGGGGATGACCGCCATCTATAGATAGAAAGATAGATAGAGACATAGATGGATGAATAGATAGATAGACAGATAAACAGAGATGGGGATAGATAGATAGATAGATAGATAGATAGATAGATAGATAGATAGATACAAGTCCCGGGATTACTGCCATCTATAGATAGAAAGATAGATACACAGATAGATGGATGAATAGACAGACAGAGAGGTAGATTGATATAGAAATAAATAGATAGATAGATAGATAGATAGCAGTACTGCTTTTCCAATAAAAGGACATTTTCCATCTTTACAAGTTGCTGGCAGATTGGATTGTTTTTTCTATTAGGAACCCTTCTAGCTGGAGAGGGATTTCTGCCGTGCAATTTATGGGGCGATACCCAGTTTTGCTGGTGCTGCTACAAATGCTTTTTTGAGTTTTAGATAGATAGATAGATAGATACAACAAGACTGCCATCTATATATAGAAGGATAGAGAGAGAGAAAGCAAGATAGATAGATGAATAGATAGACAAACAGAGAGGTAGATATATATATACTGTATGTATTATATATATATATATATATATATACAGTACAGACCAAAAGTTTGGACACACCTTCTCATTCCAAGAGTTTTCTGTATTTTCATGACTATAAAAATTGTAGATTCACACTGAAGGCACCAAAACTATGAATTAACACATGTGGAATTATATACTTAACAAAAAAGTGTGAAACAACTGAAAATATGTCTTATATTCTAGGTTCTTTAAAGTAGCCACCTTTTGCTTTGATTACTGCTTTGCACACTCTTGGCATTCTCTTGATGAGCTTCAAGAGGTAGTCACCTGAAATGGTCTTCCAACAGTCTTGAAGGAGTTCCCAGAGATGCTTAGCACTTGTTGGCCCTTTTGCCTTCACTCTGCGGTCCAGCTCACCCCAAACCATCTCGATTGTGTTCAGGTCTGGTGACTGTGGAGGCCAGGTCATCTGGCGTAGCACCCCATCACTCTCCTTCTTGGTCAAATAGCCCTTACACAGTCTGGAGGTGTGTTTGTGGTCATTGTCCTGTTGAAAAATAAATGATGGTCCTACTAAACGCAAACCGGATGGAATAGCATGCCGCTGCAAGATGCTGTGGTAACCATGCTGGTTCAGTATTCCTTCAATTTTGAATAAATCCCCAACAGTGTCACCAGCAAAGCCCCCCCACACCATCACACCTCCTCCTCCATGCTTCACGGTGGGAACCAGGCATGTAGAGTCCATTCGTTCACCTTTTCTGCGTCGCACAAAGACTCGGTGGTTGGAACCAAAGATCTCAAATTTGGACTCATCAGACCAAAGCACAGATTTCCGCAGGTCTAACGTCCATTCCTTGTGTTCTTTAGCCCAAACAAGTCTCTTGTGCTCGTTGCCTGTCCTTAGCAGTGGTTTCCTAGCAGCTATTTTACCATGAAGGCCTGCTGCACACAGTCTCCTCTTAATAGTTGTTGTAGAGATGTGTCTGCTGCTAGAACTCTGTGTGGCATTGACCTGGTCTCTAATCTGAGCTGCTGTTAACCTGCGATTTCTGAGGCTGGTGACTCGGATGAACTTATCCTCCGCAGCAGAGGTGACTCTTGGTCTTCCTTTCCTGGGGCGGTCCTCATGTGAGACAGTTTCTTTGTAGCGCTTGATGGTTTTGGCCACTGCACTTGGGGACACTTTCAAAGTTTTCCCAATTTTTCGGACTGACTGACCTTCATTTCTTAAAGTAATGATGACCACTCGTTTTTCTTTACTTAGCTGCTTTTTTCTTGCCATAATACAAATTCTAACTCTCCATTCAGTAGGACTATCAGCTGTGTATCCACCTGACTTCTGAACAACACAACTGATGGTCCCAACCCCATTTATAAGGCAAGAAATCCCACTTATTAAACCTGACAGGGCACACCTGTGAAGTGAAAACCATTTCAGGTGACTACCTCTTGAAGCTCATCAAGAGAAGCCAAGAGTGTGCAAAGCAGTAATCAAAGCAAAAGGTGGCTACTTTGAAGAACCTAGAATATAAGACATATTTTCAGTTGTTTCACACTTTTTTTCTTAAATATATAATTCCACATGTGTTAATTCATAGTTTTGATGCCTTCAGTGTGAATCTACAATTTTTATAGTCATGAAAATACAGAAAACTCTTGGAATGAGAAGGTGTGTCCAAACTTTTGGTCTGTACTGTATATATATATGTATAGAGAGAGAGATGAGATAGATAGATAGATAGATAGATAGATAGATAGATAGATAGACAGATAGACAGACAGACAGACAGGTAGATAGCAATGTGTAGTGACATGGACTGACCATTAGATAAGCAGACTGTGTGTGTACACGGCCTTGTACAAGGTCACAGGACCGGTGATGCACATACATAGCAGGGTATCTGGGGTCACTCTGAGTTTGCTGAGAGCTTGTCCGGACATGCCTGTCTACAGTCTGCTGTAATGGAAGTGGCCAGAGGAGCAGCCTGAAGCCCCGGGCCCTGAGCGCAGTCTATTCCAGGGGCCCCTTAACCATACTGTGTCACTACTGCTGCCCTCCTCTGTGGAGTACTGAGGCACTAGGGCAAATTCTGCACCCCTAGATTTACCCCACTACTTGTTTCAATGGGGGTATAATGTGGAGTGTTCTGGTTTTCTGCAAACAGACCTGATAAAGTCTATAATGGAAAGTTCTAGAACTTTCTACAATATTTTCTGTATCAATTGCTCATTCAAGATCTCTGCTTGCTGTCAGTACATGGAGATTTTCTTGTTTGTATCCAGAGATGGGAACACTAACTTAGGGCCGGTTTACGTCTGCATTTAGGTTTCTGTTCGGGAAGTCCGCTTGGGGACCCCCCTGAAAGGAAAACTATACGCCTAGAAAAGCAGTTTACCTAAAGAAACCTGCGGACTCCACTTGCTTCGTGCAGAAACCGAGCAGAAACCACATGGACCCCATTATAGTCTATGGGGTCCGCAGGTTTCCTTAGGCAAACCGCTTTTCTATGCGTATAGGTTTCCATTTGGGGGGGGGGTTCCCAAGCGGACTCCCCAGACGGAAACCTGAGCGCAGATGTGAACCGGCCCTAATGACTTCTCAACACTGAGGGTTTCTTACAGTTGTATCCAGTCTAGATCATCCTCCCAGAACTCCAGATTGATACATTTTACCTGCACTGATACATTGTAGCAATTACAAACTATTGGGACAGGGAAGAGAACTCTGCAGGTAATGCATTTAGCTCACATGGATTTATCTAGACTGGATACAACTGTATCAAACCCTCAGCTGTGACCAGTATTAGATCTGGGCAGGTCTACAGTCTATATTTATATATATATTATATATATATATATATATATATATATATATATATAAACAAAACTGCTGCTATTCACTGACAGCAAGCATAGATTTTGACCATTGGGAGGAATTATTATACAAAGTCTATTAGAAAGTTGTTTGAACTTTTCATTATATATTATCATAAACCCTCCGACACATGCTATCACCTCCTGCCGTTACAATGTGTCAGTCGTAGGTGGCACATGGAGGTGACATCTCTAAGAATCAGATAATGGCCAAAACTGAAATAAAGCAGAAAAACAGCCATTATCATTTATTTCCTGAGAAGTATGTCAGAAATGTCTCCATGAGAAGACAGAAGACAGTCTTACAGTAGGTGTCCACAGAGACAGTGACAGATGAAGCGTTACATTGAGTCAGTCTGACAGGTATGCATGCAGCTATGGGGACGATACACAGAATTGTGAGATGGCCCTTTAAGGGACTGCACTGTATAGTAGAAGCAAAGTGGGGCAGACTTTAAAAAAAATCTCATGTACATGCTGCAGAAAATGTATACAGCGGACTCTGCAGTCCAGATTTAAAGGGATTTTCTGGCCCCAGGTGTTTTTTTTTCTACTGATAGCCTATTGTTATCTGATTGGATTGTTATCTGATCTGTTTGAGACTGACACCTGGACCCTGCACTGATCTGCTGACCTGGCTGGCTCCCAGCACCAGAAGCTGCAGCCTGGATGGAAATGGAAGCAGCTCTGCTCCTATTCAAGTAATGTGCACAGAGCAGCAGCATTGTCCACTGTATAGTGGTGATTGCAGTGTACTGCAGCACCATCCACTGTATAGTGGTGATTCCAGGGTACGGCAGCTCTGTCCACTGTATAGTGGTGATTCCAGGGTACTGCAGCTCTGTCCACTGTATAGCGGTGATTCCAGGGTACTGCAGCTCTGTCCACTGTATAGCGGTGATTCCAGGGTACTGCAGCTCTGTCCACTGTATAGTGGTGATTCCAGGGTACTGCAGCTCTGTCCACTGTATAGCGGTGATTCCAGGGTACTGCAGCTCTGTCCACTGTATAGTGGTGATTCCAGGGTACTGCAGCACTATCCACTGTATATTGGTAGTGCTGGGGTACTGCAGCTCTGTCCACTGTATAGTGGTGATTCCAGGGTACTGCAGCACCATCCACTGTATAGTGGTGATTGCAGGGTACTGCAGCACTGTCCACTGTATAGTGGTGATTCCAGGGTACTGCAGCTCTGTCCACTGTATAGCGGTGATTCCAGGGTACTGCAGCTCTGTCCACTGTATAGTGGTGATTCCAGGGTACTGCAGCACCATCCACTGTATAGTGGTGATTCCAGGGTACTGCAGCACTGTCCACTGTATAGTGGTGATTCCAAGGTACTGCAGCATTGTCCACTGTATAGTGGTGATTCCAGGGTACTGCAGCACTATCCACTGTATATTGGTAGTGCTGGGGTACTGCAGCTCTGTCCACTGTATAGTGGTGATTCCAGGGTACTGCAGCACCATCCACTGTATAGTGGTGATTGCAGGGTACTGCAGCACTGTCCACTGCATAGTGGTGATTCCAGGGTACTGCAGCATTGTCCACTGTATAGTGGTGATTCCAGGGTACTGCAGCACTATCCACTGTATATTGGTAGTGCTGGGGTACTGCAGCTCTGTCCACTGTATAGTGGTGATTCCAGGGTACTGCAGCCCCATCCACTGTATAGTGGTGATTCCAGGGTACTGCAGCCCCATCCACTGTATAGTGGTGATTCCAGGGTACTGCAGCACTATCCACTGTATAGCGGTGATTCCAGGGTACTGCAGCTCTGTCCACTGTATAGTGGTGATTCCAGGGTACTGCAGCTCTGTCCACTATATAGTGGTGATTCCAGGGTACTGCAACACCATCCATTCTATAGTGGTAACGCCAGGGTACTGGAGTCCCATCTACTGAATATTGGTAGTGCTGGGGTACTGCAGCTCTGTCCACTGTATAGTGGCAGCATTTGTGCAGATTTCTTTCAACAGATTATTAAAAATGGACAAAATTTGCAGACATGATGGATGCAGGACTTTTACCTCTGCTCAAGAAGTAAACAAACATGACAGAAAAAAATCCTCCATCATGTTTATCACATTACAGTGTCTATCTCCAGCCATCCTATGACAGATGAAAACAATGGACTGTAACGATGGTCATGTGAACTTAGCCTAAATGTGTTTAACCTCTGTACATAAAATAGATTGTTCCATTCATTGACAGCACCATACAGAAATGAGCGACAACCCGTGTGGCTGCTATCACACATCCAACAGGAGGCAGCCACCCAACTTTTCCAGACTCCTGAATGACAGGAGGAATGATTGAAGGAGTCACTGAATAACTAGGCAGGCTTGTCATTTAGGAGCCTGGGAAAGTTGGATGCTGTAATGAGACATTCAGACACAGACCTGATACATATAGTAATAATAATAATACACTTTATTTATATAGCGCCAACATATTCCGCAGCACTGTACAATTTATAGGGTTCAAGTACTGACAAAAAAGATACATTACAAATAAATAGTCAATTCACACACTGGGACTGAAGGCCCTGCTCACAAGAGCTTACAATCTATGAACAGTATATGTGGGCATTGTCTGTCTGCAGCAAAATACATAGAAATCAATTCACCCATACAGGGTGTTCCAAAAAACATAACAATCATCCCAAATAAATTAACATAAAGAAACAACACCCTTTATAACGTATGTACCCAGGTCATATACACAGGTGCATGCTATACAAGGTACGGGGGGCATTAACTAGAAATGAATCCTCTAGAATAACAGGGAGGTTATTATATCTCCTGGGTTTCCAAAGGGGCCGACTACATGACTACATGGACCTGTGATGGGAGGGGGGAGCTGTTTCTCCTGCTCCTAGACTCATAGCTATAGCATTTTCCTGCAACATCCACAAGGTGGAGCTCTGTGCATACAGATTTGTACAACACCCATTCACTTTATTAATAAATCTCAATGATAACATGTTTGGGGAACGCAAATCCACAGAGCATACTAGTCACAGCTGAGGGTTTGCTACATTTGTATCCAGTCAATAAAATCCTCTGTGAGATAAAGGTATCAGCAGTGCAGGCCTCTCACCTGTCCTGATAGTTTGTTACAATGTATCAGTCTGGAATCCTGGCTGCTGAGCTCACAGAGGTTTGTCTAGACTGGACACATTTGTAGCAAGTCAGCTGTGCAGAGTATTACATTCCCATTCACTGACAGCAAGCAGAGAACTGGACCTCAACGTGTACTAGTAAGTGGTATAAATTATTATATGATCAGTCCATACTTAATATTAGATATATATATATATATATATATATAATGAATTAACTAGTTCTCACCCAAATCTTGTAGCCAGGTAACCTCCAAGTGAAGATCCAACAATGATTCCTATTCCAAAAGAGAGTCCGAGCTTCCCCAGAGCCCCAGCGCGCTCCTGGGCCGTGGTCAGGTCAGTTACAACCATCTGAGCACCTACCAAACGTGAAGAATTGACTTTACTGAGAGCCTAGGAGTGGCCATTGTGACCGGCTTGTATTTACAGCACAGAAAACAGTAAAAACAAAACTGTAAAACTCCAATTTCAGCAAAAAAAAGTTATTTGTAACTGAAAGTTTTTCAGTTTTTCAATATACTTTCTTTATGAATCACTCAAGGTACTGTAATATGATATCACTGCGTGTATTATCCCTGTACTGTGACATCACTGTGTGTATTATCTCTGTACTGTGACATCACTGTGTACATTATCCTTGTACTGTGACATCACTGTGTATTATCTCTGTACTGTGACATCACTGTGTGTATTACCCCTGTACTGTGACATCACTGTGTACATTATCCTTGTACTGTGACATCACTGTTTATCATCTCTTTACTGTGACATCACTGTGTGTATTATCCCTGTACTGTGACATCACTGTATACATTATCCCTGTACTGTGACATCACTGTGTGTATTATCTCTGTACTGTAACATCACTGTGTGTATTATCCCTGTACTGTGACATCACTGTGTGTATTATCCCTGTACTGTGACATCACTGTGTGTATGATCTCTGTACTGTGACATCACTGTGTATTACCCCTGTACTGTGACATCACTGTGTGTATTATCCCTGTAGTGTGACATCACTGTGTGTATTATCTCTGTACTGTGATATCACTGTGTATTACCCCTGTACTGTGACATCACTGTGTGTATTATCCCTGTACTGTGACATCACTATATGTATTATCCCAGTGCTGTTAGCTCTGATATCAGTCATGTATCTGTGTGTCTGTCACAGGACCACAACAGAGTTTTAGCCACTTGAAGTAAATGATGACGGTAAGTGGATGGCTGCAAACAAAGGTATTGGAAACAGAGTGGAACTGATACAGAATTTCAGGATCTTGTTCTTCAGTAGACAATTGTTTTGTGGTAAGCAAAATCAAGTCTCCATAAAAATTATGTACAATGTCTCCATCTAGTGGACACAGCCTAGCATTGCCCATTTCACTGACTTCTGTCTGTCACATACTGTTTGTTGTTGTTTTGTAATGTTACAAAATAATACAATGTAGCTAAAAACCATGCAAAGGATTCCACAACTTGCTTTATGACTCTCATTTTGTCAGTTTTCCCAGTTTCATATAGAAACACAGTAACACCATATCTCCTCGATGTTATAACATTGAACTGTTCTTGTATTAATCCAACTTTAGGGTAATTTTTCTAGGACTGTTTGTTAAGAAAAAGTATAGAAATACAGGAAAACATAACTGAGGATCTGATGTCACAGTTTATGGATACAGTTGTGCAGCTTTTTGCAACTTTGTATCTGTGAATTCCCCCACCTCCATGCTGGGTCTGACCGCAACATCCTTATTCCAGGGTAGGAAAGTCTTCCTCCTCCATTCCTGGTATTCTCCCTTTTCTTGGTTGTTCAGGTTCTAACCTCATATTTACCCACTGCCCCAGACTGTCCAGGAATCTCCCTAAATCCCCCAGGCTGCTGGCAGAGCAGACAGCTCCCTACTGCTTGCACTCACCACTAGGGGGAGCTCACTGCACATATATTTACAATGTGCCTGAAATGGGAGCAATATAATATATTGGCAGTGAGCTCCCCCTTGTGGCAGATGCAGTTAGCCAGAATTTTATCATTAACAGTTATTCCAGGACTTTAATACTGATGATTTATAGGATGAGTAGATAAATCGTAGGGGGGTCTGACCACGGTGATCAGCAGTTTGCACAAATTGTAGTGCACTGAAACTAGCACCGCTCCTTACAGCTATCCTTAGGTGTAAGGCGCGGTGGGGGTCCAACTTCCAGACATGTCATATTTAAGGTCTCCCTACCTAATAAGAAGACTCTGCTGTGACGTTTTGGAATAAAAGTGTCATTTTTGTGTTACCCTTATCTATTTTGGTACAATTATTTAATTCCATACAAGCTCAGTACCTGGTAGACCATGCATGAAGATGGATGGAAGCCGGGACAGGAACAGGAGGGGGATGCTGGTGGTAAAAGTAACGATCAGGTAAAAGATGGAGGCCGCCAGGAAGGAAAGTGTGAGAGCCGCACGAGGACCGTACTGATCCGAAAACCTGGAAGAAAGTAGAGGCACAAAGTAAATTCTAATAAACACTAAAGACTTTACCAAAGAGCAACTTCTACTGGTCATCTATTGGAATAACCACTGCAGGCCCAAATCTAGATTAATTTATATATAATTTATATATTATAGTGTTGAATGTGTGCCCTATTCTAAAATAGAAGATATCTATGTAGTGCCCTGCCAAGACCTTCATCCTCAATATTATCACAGTAAAACTACAATTCCCAGCACTCCCTGGTGTGGCTACTGTTGAAGAGTGTATGCTAGGCTTGGTATTCTCTAGCTGCACCCAATAAGATGGACAGATAGAATCATACAGACTTGTAAGTGTAGAAGAAGACCAGGAGACCAGCCCACAAGCCCATGACAGAATAAGTATTACACACACTCCCTGGTGTACATGTATATATCTGTGTCATAGGTGTGTAAGAGTACACATGGTTGAGTTTCACACCACATCAGTTATAGCCTGTCACAGGGTGGGGATCATATAATCTATAGTACCGTGCATAAGTTTCAGGCAGCCATGCAAAAAAATGCAGCAAAATAAGAATGTCTTCAGAAATAGATGTTTCCCCTGATGTTTATAACAAGATGATACATTGTTGCACATCAAACCATCAGGTATTGGGGATGGAACACCATAAAAAAGGAAAGCAGGCAGTGCTAGAACAATGAAGAGGGCTTTACTGAAGCAGAAAGAACACTACACGTTTCGGTTCATAGCCATTTTTTAATAATATGAACACTTAAGTGTAACATTTACACTTGAGAAAGGGCTGTGTCCCAAAACGCGTAGTGTTTGTTCTGCTTCACTAAAGCCCTCTTCAATGTTCCAGCGCTGCCTGCCTTCCATTTTTAGGGTGTTCCATCCCCAATACCTGATGGTTTGATGATTCTGACATGTGTCCTCGTGGCGTCCAGCTGCTGCCAAGGTCCACATGACATCTGTTGGGATTCTGAAGGCTATTTGAGTGGCTGTGGCCTGATCACAACATCCTAAGGTGAGCAGACACCTGTCTGATCTATCTACATGCACAAGTTTTTGTAACAATTTTACGCTATATGGCGCTGTTTCATTTTGTTTTTTTTCTGTCTCGGTTTATACTTTGTTGCACATGACAGTGATATTATAAATGATTCACCTGTGTCCCGGGATGAGGTCACTGACACCGGACATAAGACTCTAGGACAGAGGTGATTGACCTCATTAAATCTCTCTAGTACCGGCTCCGGCATCCAATCTCTTCCCTGCCACTAAAGTGTCATAGGAGGTGGCCAAGAAAGTAAGTGCCCCCCCACCCCCGTCAAGTTATATTTAACTATATAACCAAACTGTATAACTGTGTATATTATACTTAACTAGATAAAGTCAATGATTCCTAGAAGGTTTTCTGTAGTCATCTGTAGAGATCACTAGGACAGTCCCCTTTAAATGTCCTTGTATTGTAAGTTAGGGGGTACATGTTCACCCCTAAAGTTCTGTTTGTGAGTGGTAACGAGTTCCTAAGCCCTGTTATTACTAATTGCTTACCATATTAGTCCCAAAAAAAGAAAACAGCCCTGTAATACTCTGTGCTGCTGTTGACTCCGTCCCTTTTGTTTAGATAACAGTCTGTAACCTCCTACTTGTCTCCATTCTCCTCCTCCAATCATGGCCCATGCAGCCCTGTTCACAACCACACAATCATATGAGTGGTCAGGTCACTGCCTCCTACAAGATCAGGTCACTCTTTCCTGAAATACTCTGTGCTGCTGTTGTCCCTCCATTCTCTGTGTGTGACTTTCCAGTTGTCTTCATCACATGCCACATATACATACACACCTACATTCACACACACACACATATACGCACATGATCAACACAATACTATCCTGAAATACTCTGTGCTGCATTCAAAATTAACCAGCCAAGAGGCATAAAATGAGATCTATGGCAGAATAATCACACCTGATCTGTGATAAATGAAGCTTAAAGGTTTATACATTCTTTACCTGCCAAACACTGGGCCCCCCACAAGCTGTAGGATGCCAAAGAAAGTCTGCAGGTATCCAAATCCAACTGTATCTAAACCAAGACTCTTAGCCAGGTACTGCAGGAAAAAGGGGAAGAATGTATTATATAAAGGAAGCAAAAAAATCTATATAATGTAACAACAAATTATATGGAGGGAGCACCTTATGGGGGGACAGGAGGAATAACCTGTGGGGAGATGGGAAGGGTCATGGATTTTGGTCATATAGATTTTTAGGTTTGAGAATATCCCGTTATGTGACACAAGCAGAGATCTTGTAAATGGCGACAAATTTCAAGGCAACATTTATTAGAAAGTTACAGAACATTTTATTGTTCAACTATATCCGCATAAAACTGGAAAATCCAGTCTAGTCTACATTATTTCTGCCCTCATCTCGTTCCTCAGTGTGAACAGAGATCCTACATTGGCCTCTGTCCTCAGAGGGTGGAAACCCCCTAAACTTCTGCTTAATCTGGTGTCTGTCATTTTGGCTTCCTGCAGCTGCCACTAGGGGGCGCTCACTACATGCATATGTATAGAGACCTCACTAAATTCAATACTAGTTGTAAAACTCCAGATGTAACTAGTGCCCTCTAGTGTTTCCTGAAGGTAGTCAAAATTATGTTATTTATCAATTCAGAATAACAGAGCTCCTCTATACTTATACTTTCTGAAATTACTGAACAGACATTAAATTTAACCCCTTCCCACTGAAGCCATTTTTCGATTTTCGTTTTTTACTCCCTGCCTTCCAAGAGTCATAACTTTTTTATTTTTCCAATCACAGAGCTGTATGAGCACTTAATTTTTGTGGGACAAATTGAACTTCACAATGGTACCGTATAGTAATATTCCATAAGGTGTATTGGGCAGCTGGAAAAAAATTCAGAATGGGGTTGAATTGGAGAAAAACTGCCTTTGTGCAACTTTCTTACAGGCTTAGTTTTTATGGCATTCATGTATTATAATTCAGAGCTGCATCAGCAGAATAGTGAGCACAGCTCTGGAGTATAATACAGGATGTAACTCAGGATCAGTACAGGATAAGTAATGTAATGTATGTACACAGTGACTGCACCAGCAGAATAGTGAGCGCAGCTCTGGAGAATAATACAGGATGTAACTCAGGATCAGTACAGGATAAATAATGTAATGTATGTACACAGTGACTGCACCAGCAGAATAGTGAGTGCAGCTCTGGAGTATAATACAGGATGTAACTTAGGATCAGTACAGGATAAGTAATGTAATGTATGTACACAGTGACTGCACCAGCAGAATAGTGAGTGCAGCTCTGGAGTATAATACACGATGTAACTCAGGATCAGTAAAGGATAAGTAATGTATGTGCACAGTGACTGCACCAGCAGAATAGTGAGTACAGCTCTGGAGTATAATACAGGATGTAACTCAGGATCAGTACAGGATAAGTAATGTAATGTATGTACACAGTGACTGCACCAGCAGAATAGTGAGCGCAGCTCTGGAGAATAATACAGGATGTAACTCAGGATCAGTACAGGATAAATAATGTAATGTATGTACACAGTGACTGCACCAGCAGAATAGTGAGTGCAGCTCTGTTGTATAATACACGATGTAACTCAGGATCAGTACAGGATAAGTAATGTAATGTATGTACACAGTGACTGTACCAGCAGAATAGTGAGTGCAGCTCTGGAGTATAATACAGGATGTAACTCAGGATCAGTACAGGATAAGTAATGTAATGTATGTACACAGTGACTGCACCAGCAGAATAGTGAGTGCAGCTCTGGAGTATAATACAGGATGTAACTCAGGATTAGTACAGGATAAGTAATGTAATGTATGTACACAGTGACTGTACCAGCAGAATAGTGAGTGCAGCTCTGGAGTATAATACAGGATGTAACTCAGGATCAGTACAGGATAAGTAATGTAATGTATGTACACAGTGACTGTACCAGCAGAATAGTGAGTGCAGCTCTGGAGTATAATACAGGATGTAACTCAGGATCAGTACAGGATAAGTAATGTGATGTATGTACACAGTGACTGTACCAGCAGAATAGTGAGTGCAGCTCTGGAGTATAATACAGAATGTAACTCAGGATCAGTACAGGATAAGTAATGTAATGTATGTACACAGTGACTGCACCAGCAGAATAGTGAGCGCAGCTCTGGAGTATAATACAGGATGTAACTCAGGATCAGTACAGGATAAGTAATGTAATGTATGTACACAGTGACTGCACCAGCAGAATAGTGAGCGCAGCTCTGGAGTATAATACAGGATGTAACTCAGGATCAGTACAGGATAAGTAATGTAATGTATGTACACAGTGACTGCACCAGCAGTATAGTGAGTGCAGCTCTGGAGTATAATACAGGATGTAACTCAGGATCAGTAATGTAATGTATATATAAACTTATTCATATTTTTATGTAGGTGACTAAAGTACTTTGCACAATGTACATTGTGCATATCACACATATCACAATTACCACCACTTACCGGTGTCACTGAAAACTGCATGAACAGACAGGATATATCGATGGCAGCCAGCAGGTAGGTGACTCTGATGACCTGGTCTCGCATCTTAGAGGTCCCGGGATCAGTAGCCATTGCCAGTTATTACAGTGCAGGTTTTGTGCTTAGCAATGACTGAGAATACATCCTGCTGTTTCTTATCCAGTTCCTCTAGTTCCTGTATCTTTAGTGCAAAGTTCAGAGCTGACTCCTCCTTCATTGAGAGGTTTACAGTGCACGGCGCAGCTCTTTAACCCTTTCTTACTTACTGCTGTGCCTGTTTTACTGTAGAACGTACTGGCTTTGGTGCTGCAGGATTGACAGGAATTAATATACAATAAATATGAAGAGTGTGTATACTTCTGAAACTTTATTTCTATCACTCTAGGGTATAGAAATAAAGTGAAACAACTTTACTTAAACTCTTGCTTATATACCTCTCACTGTTTTGTGTATACAGCTCCTATGCTGACCTATGTGTCTTCATGTTTACAGACTACAAACAAACCCATGTAGTCTGATTTCGCAGTCATGTGGTACTCCCCTCCATCTGCCTCTTTGTCAGGATACCTTATATGTCTGTAGGATCAGGGTACACTGGGTTGGTTGATAGTGTTATTGGGGGACATTCTGATTTTGTCAACTACTTTAACTACTTGTATAACTAAGAATAACTTAAACCATTTTAGTAATATGCCTTAAAGAGATTTCCCCTGAAACATAACTATATATACATTTATAGACAATTAAAATGTAAACATTTTTGCAAATATAAATAATCAAAAATGTTGCAGTTTTGTAGATTTCCTCTAATGATCTTAGTGGTGACATCTGTTGTCTTTACCGGTTTCCAATGGATACGACCAAGAATGTAGGAACTTTCTATGGTCTGGGACTTGTCAGAAACCCAACCATGATTTCCTTATTGTGTCCGGGTTATTACACAGGGACACTACATGTATGAGAAGATATCCCGACCACAATAAGGACATCATGGCTGGTTATCAGGAGGACACTACATGTATGAGAAGATAACCCGACCACAATAAGGACATCATGGCTGGTTATCAGGAGGGACACTACATGTATGAGAAGATAACCCGACCACAACAAGGACATCATGGCTGGTTATCAGGAGGACACTACATGTATGAGAAGATAACCCGACCACAATAAGGACATCATGGCTGGTTATCAGGAGGGACACTACATGTATGAGAAGATAACCCGACCACAATAAGGACATCATGGCTGGTTATCAGGAGGACACTACATGTATGAGAAGATACTCTGACCACAATAAGGACATCATGGCTGGTTATCAGGACACTACATGTATGAGAAGATAACCTGACCACAATAAGGACATCATGGCTGGTTATCAGGAGGACACTACATGTATGAGAAGATAACCCGACCACAACAAGGACATCATGGCTGGTTATCAGGAGGACACTACATGTATGAGAAGATAACCCGACCACAATAAGGACATCATGGCTGGTTATCAGGAGGGACACTACATGTATGAGAAGATAACCCGACCACAATAAGGACATCATGGCTGGTTATCAGGAGGACACTACATGTATGAGAAGATAACCTGACCACAATAAGGACATCATGGCTGGTTATCAGGAGGACACTACATGTATGAGAAGATAACCCGACCACAATAAGGACATCATGGCTGGTTATCAGGAGGACACTACATGTATGAGAAGATACTCTGACCACAATAAGGACATCATGGCTGAGTTATCAGGAGGGCACTACATGTATGAGAAGATAACCCGACCACAATAAGGACATCATGGCTGGTTATCAGGAGGACACTACATGTATGAGAAGATAACCCGACCACAATAAGGACATCATGGCTGGTTATCAGGAGGACACTACATGTATGAGAAGATAACCCAACCAGAATAAGGACATCATGGCTGGTTATCAGGAGGACACTACATGTATGAGAAGATAACCCAACCAGAATAAGGACATCATGGCTGGTTATCAGGAGGACACTACATGTATGAGAAGATAACCTTACCATAATAAGGACATCATGGCTGGTTATCAGGAGGACACCACATGTATGAGAAGATAACCTGACCACAATAAGGACATCATGGATGGTTATTAGGAGGACACTACATGTATGAGAAGATAACCTGACCACAATAAGGACATCATGGCTGGTTATTAGGAGGACACTACATGTATGAGAAGGTTACCCGCTGCAATAAGGACATCATGGCTGGGTTTCAGAGTCTATTCTGTAGTCACGGTCCATTGGCAAACAATCAAGACAACAGACTGTGACCACTAAAGAGCCCATCCACTAAAAAAGCAGTTACCCATGGACACCCATGGAAACCATAGACTATAATGGGGTCCACTGGGTTTCCACCGGTTTTATAATGAAACTGACGTCCTCCTTGCAGGACTTTTCTTTCCACCGATTTTAGGTGGAATCTGCAACAGAGTCTTCTACAGAAATTCCAACGCAGATGTGAACTTAGCCTAAGATGGTTGGAGAAAATCTATAAAACTCTGCAAACATTTTTAATTATTTACATTTGCAAAAATGTTTAACTTTTAATTGTCTACAAACTTCTATCTGGTTATGTTCATGGGAAATCCCTTCATGAAAAACATTCTATACCATGTTAGACAGGTGAATAAGGTTCTTATTGCTATTGGTTACGATCACTCTTTATGGCTTACTGAAATGAAAGAGGTTACAAGACGACCACTCAGACCTCTCCAGCTAAAGAAACACAAATATATACAGAAAAGGAGGAAGAAGTGGTGGAATGACAGAAATAAGGATAAGGATGAGCTCAGAGGATGAGGAGTCCTTCACTAGTCTCCAGAAGTGGGAAAGTTTTATTACCTCTAAATTGACTATCTCTGCAACATCACAAACATCAAGGTATTAAGCCTAAGAATACCAATTTATGACAGTCTTGGAATACACATCAAACAGAACTGAATTTGTCTCAAGGATTTCTACTACAATATCTAAGAAATCTAATCTAGGCACTAAGCCAGGGTCACCAGAGATAGCGGGGTCACCAGGTCTTTAATGAAAGACTCTTCCTCCTCCGAGCTCATCCTCATGTACTTATTTCTACTATTCCACCACCTCTAAGGCTAACTTCACATCTGTGCTGTGGTCTCTGTCAAGTCCGCTGGAGGAACCCAAATGATGGAGAGCCGCACCACAGCAGTTACACACGGAGACCAGCGGACCCCATTGACTATAATGGAGTCCACCAGGTGTGCGTCATAAAGTGGTGGAGAAAAAAAATCCTCTGTGCAGGAACTTAGCCTTAGTTTTGTGTATATATTTATGTTCCTTTATATACTTACGTATACCATACCTGATGAAGAGACCTGAGGAGTCACCCTGTTACATCTTTAAATTCATTAAAAGGTATCTTGCAATGTTTGACACGTTTGTCTTTTTGACACAAAAGTATCAAACATTGCATGTTTTTTTCTGGCTAACAAGGTACTAGGCTATTTTTCTCTATACTTCATGAAAAGGTATCATGACCACAAGACTGTGATTTTGTTTCTCTTATTAAGAGCCTTTACATGGACAGTGTGCACTAGAGGGCGCTGTTACTACACAGCAGTGGTCACTGACAAGTCCCTGGAGGTTATGTGTAAAAGTACAGATATAAATCAGCGCACAAACAATGTAACACATTAATATCATCTATGAGCAATGTGACCAAAGCATCTTCTACAATCTGTAGATTCTTTGCGTAACCAACTCTTTACTAGGGCCCCCACTTATCATGTGCTAGCCATAATACTGGTGTCTTCAGATGTTCCAGAGGGGCTTTTAGGGAATTGCCCACATATGACCTGTCCAAATAGAGGGTTAAAAGATATGGTGTTACAATGTATATGTAGAACTGGTTTCGCATAGCATTTAGGTCATGTTCAGATATGCCTGATTTGCTAGAGATTTTTTTATACTGATCTTGCAGGAATAATATGCAACAAAGTAAAGTGCAATGCAAGTGAATAGGATTTTATGATTTTATGAAACTTAAAATGCACAAGGCAGTGGGGTCCTGACAATGTATCCAGTCTAGACAATGTTCTTTGAGCTAAACATATTATCACAGGGGATAAATATTCAATTGTAGCTCACAGCAGAAGGAATGACTCAAAATAAATAAGAAAACAATAATTTTATTGATATGCGCTAAAATTGTATAAATAACCCCAGGTATAAAACAATAGACAACTAGGATGTCTCAAAAATTAGACAGTCATAGGACAGAATGTACTCATATAGTCACCAATGCAGCAGCTAAGTATAATAAATTAACCCTCACCACTCCTGAGTCTACAGTGTTTACAGAGAGATGAGCTTTATTATTCCACCCCTATAAGCAGTGGCGTAACTAGGAATGACTGGGCCCCAAGGCAAACATTTGACATGGCCCCCCCGAACTGCCGCCACCAACCCCCCCCCCCCTCACAAACCGCATTCCTGCGCACACTATTATGCCCCATAGTGGTCCCTGCACACAGTATTATGCCCCATAGTGGTCCCTGCACACAGTATTATGCCCCATAGTGGTCCCTGCACACAGTATTATGCCCCATAGTGGCCTCTGCACACACTATTATGCCCCATAGTGGCCCCTACACACACTATTATGCCCCATAGTGGCCCCTGAACACAGTAATATGCCCCATAGTGGCCCCTGCACACAGTATTATGCCCCATTGTGGACCACCCATGAACAACTGGGACGTCACCAAACTGGCATGAAGCCTGCTGGAGCACAGAAGAGCTAAGTAACATTGTTTTTTCTGTTCCCTCACCTCCCCTGGGCCTCTGATCAGGGGTCTAAAAGAATGCGAAGAAGAGGTGTTATTCCAGCAGGTAACGGCCTATTAAAAAAAAAAAAAAGCATCGGGGCCCTGTGGCAGTCGCTACCGCTGCTACCCCGGTATTTATGCCCCTGCCTATAAGTCTACACCCCTATATCAGGTAAGGCGCAGTCCCATACAAAAACAGCTTTCATAAAGGAGTAATGACCATCAAGGTAAAATACAGCGCTATAAATAGGGAGCGACGCTTCTAAATCTCATTAGATGAAAACTAAGAGGTTTAAATACTGAAAGATTCCCTCATATAGTTTTCATCCTGTTAATATCCCTATCTCAATGTGTTTCTCCCGCACACGTAGGTATAGGTCCTCAGGAGATATAGATGAATACACAGCCCTGCAATGATATGCATCAGTACAGTATGTGGATTGGTGACTATATGAGTGCACTCTGTCTTATGACTGCCTATGTTTTGAGGCATCCTAGTTGTCTATTGTTTTTTACCTGGGGCTATTTATACAATTTTTAGCGCTTATCAATAAAGTTATTGTTCTTTATTTATTTTTGAGCCATTCCTTCTGCTGTGAGAGCTAAACATACAATTATATCCAATCTAGATAATACTCTGTGAGATAAAAATACTATTGTATTCAGCCTAGACAATGCTCTGTGAGCTAAACATATCAGCAGCTGCACATATCATTCTCTTAGTTTACTACAATGTATCACTCAGACTGGATTCACACCAGCATCTGAACTCCATTTGGGATTTCTGTCCCCGAATCTGCTTGAAAAATGCGGAGAGAAAAGTCCTGCAAACAGGAAACCTGGCGGACCCCATGATAGTCTATGAGGTCCGCGGGTTTCCACGGGTAACTGCCTTTTAAGCAGATTAGGTTTCCATTCTTCAGGTCTGCTTGGGGAAAGCTGAACACTAGTGTGAACCTAGCGTCACAGAGTATTGCCTTAGACTGCTCTAGGTCATAGCGGGACCACCCTAGCGGGAGACCCACTCTTAGGGCCCATGCACATGACCGTGTGCTAGGATAGCACACTGACCCATTCATTTCTACCAGCCGGTGCACACGACCGTGATTTCTATGGAAACGTGTGCAGGCTGACAGTCCATGCCGGAAAACTCAGGACACCTATTTCTGTCCGGTATTGTGGCCGTGCTCGCTAGCCCCAATGAATGGGGCTGCGGAAGTACGGCCGTTGCATGGGCAGCACACGGATAGCATCTAATAGGACATATGGTAAGGGGTTGTTGTGATGACACAACTTTTTGCCTGCATTATGTATTTTTCCCACTAGAGGTCGCTGCAGTCCTGACACAGTGCGATTGTACTGTACCAAAACCATCCTACAAAGCCTGGATTTAGGTGTTTTTTTAAGATTTTTTTCTGGGAGTCATTTTTTCCGACAAAATATTTTTCAAAGAACATAAATCCATTGAAGTGGCTGTGATGCCATCAATGGAAAATAGATTAAACCCAGAAGATGAAATCACTTGGTGTGTGTCACTGACCATAAAGAATCAACATCAGTCCCTGACAGTAAGTTCTTTGGAAGGTGTCCTGCTCCTGGGATCCCCAGCGATCAACTGTGAAGGAACCTGGAAAAATTATTTAATTTCCCTGCAGCACCACCGCAGGTGAAATGAGGTATTACACTGCCCTGATTGAAAGGTTTTCCTGTGTAATACATGGACATGATGGGTCCCTTGGAGAGAGAGATGCTCTTTGTAGTTGACTGTGGCTAAGTGTCTAGCATCTGAAATGGCCCCCATCCCCCAATAATAGGGTGATTTGAAAAATAATAAGAAATGAACACTGTGTCCGTCAGTGCTCTTTTTTTGAGTTGCACAGTTTTTAACCCTGGACGAACTCTACGATCCTGTAATTCACACCAGACTGATCTGCTCATATGACTCACTGTATTATTGCAGGCTGGTTTATATAAAGTCCAATTTAAAGGGGAAGTGTGTCTTTTTTATATTTTTTGCTTCGTCCTTCTGTCTGTAAACACATAATGGCTACTACAGAATCAGCGAGAAATCATCGACTATGAGACACCTGGGCTCACAAGAGGGATCCATAAAAGCCGACACAACAATGGAGCAACCATTGCTAGGAAACCCCAGGGGTAATAATAAAGCTTATCTGCATTCACCACCCTGAGATCACAGCAAAAGGGAATCCATAGAATTTAATCTTGGGGTCTGGCAGCTTTTCAGATATGACCTTCCTGCATCAACCCAGAGGGGGATGGGGACAAGTGTTCTCCTTTGTCTGAACCATTGCCAAACATTAATACATTCTGTGGCTGGGATTGTCTGTTCATCATGTATAATGTATCCCGCACCTCTATCCAGGAAATACAAAGATTGTAATATTATTATTTCCTTTTATTTGACTATTTTTCTTTTAATATAGTTTTCTTTCCATTAAAAGTAAAAGTAAAATGATGAAAATCTTGAATTATATGGTAAAAAGATTAACAGAAATACAGGCATCACTACACAAATAATCCCATATTCAAGAATATCTACTGTAATACTGTCTGCTATGTACAAAAATATAGTTACTATAATACTGCTCCCTATGTGAAAGGATATAACTACTATAATATTGCTCCTATGTACAAGAATATAACTACTATAATACTGCTCCTATGTACAAGAATATAACTATTATAATACTGCTCCCTATGTGAAATGATATAACTACTATAATACTGCTCCTATGTATAAGAATATAACTACTACAATACTGCCCCCTGTGTACAAGAATATAACTACTATAATACTACCTCCTATGTACAAGAATATAACTACTATAATACTACCTCCTATGTACAAGAATATAACTACTATAATACTACCTCCTATGTACAAGAATATAACTACTATAATACTGCTCCTATGTACAAGAATATAACTACTATAATACTGCCCCCTATGTACAAGAATATAACTACTATAATACTGCTCCCTATGTGAAAGGATATAACTACTATAATACTGCTCCTATGTATAAGACTATAACTACTACAATACTGCCCCCTGTGTACAAGAATATAACTACTATAATACTACCTCCTATGTACAAGAATATAACTACTATAATACTACCTCCTATGTACAAGAATATAACTACTATAATACTGCTCCTATGTACAAGAATATAACTACTATAATACTGCCCCCTATGTACAAGAATATAACTACTACAATACTGCTCCTATGTACAAGAAAATAACTACTATAATACTGCTCCTATGTACAAGAATATAGCTACTATAATACTGCCCCTATGTACAAGAATATAACTACTATAATACTGCTCCCTATGTGAAAGGATATAACTACTATAATACTGCTCCTATGTATAAGAATATAACTACTACAATACTGCCCCCTGTGTACAAGAATATAACTACTATAATACTACCTCCTATGTACAAGAATATAACTACTATAATACTACCTCCTATGTACAAGAATATAACTACTATAATACTGCTCCTATGTACAAGAATATAACTACTATAATACTGCTCATATGTACAAGAATATAACTACTATAATACTGCTCCTATGTACAAGAATATAACTACTATAATACTGCCCCTATGTACAAGAATATATCTACTATAATACTGATCCTATGTACAAGAATATAACTACTATAATACTGCTCCTATGTACAAGAATATAACTACTATAATACTGCTCCTATGTACAAGAATATAACTACTATAATACTGCTCCTATGTACAAGAATATAACTACTATAATACCGCCCCCTATGTACAAGAATATAACTACTATATTACTGCCCCTATGTACAAGAATATAACTACTATAATACTGCTTCTATGTACAAGAATATAACTACTATAATACCGCCTCCTATGTACAAGAATATAACTACTATAATACTGCTCCTATGTACAAGAATATAACTACTATAATACTGCTCCTATGTACAAGAATATAACTACTATATTACTGCCCCTATGTACAAGAATATAACTACTATAATACTGCTTCTATGTACAAGAATATAACTACTATAATACCGCCTCCTATGTACAAGAATATAACTACTATAATACTGCTCCTATGTACAAGAATATAACTACTATAATACTGCTCCTATGTACAAGAATAAAACTATTATAATACTGCCCCCTATGTACAAGAATATAACTATTATAATACTGATCCTATGTACAAGAATATAACTACTATAATACTGCCCCCATGTACAAGAATATAACTACTATAATACTGCTCCTATGTACAAGAATATAACTACTATAATACTGATCCTATGTACAAGAATATAACTACTATAATACTGCTCCTATGTACAAGAATATAACTACTATAATACTGCTCCTATGTACAAGAATATAACTACTATAATACTGCCCTCTATGTACAAGAATATAACTACTATAATACTGCTCCTATGTATAAGAATATAACTACTACAATACTGCCCCCTGTGTACAAGAATATAACTACTATAATACTACCTCCTATGTACAAGAATATAACTACTATAATACTACCTCCTATGTACAAGAATATAACTACTATAATACTGCTCCTATGTACAAGAATATAACTACTATAATACTGCTCATATGTACAAGAATATAACTACTATAATACTGCTCCTATGTACAAGAATATAACTACTATAATACTGCCCCTATGTACAAGAATATAACTACTATAATACTGATCCTATGTACAAGAATATAACTACTATAATACTGCTCCTATGTACAAGAATATAACTACTATAATACTGCTCCTATGTACAAGAATATAACTACTATAATACTGCTCCTATGTACAAGAATATAACTACTATAATACCGCCCCCTATGTACAAGAATATAACTACTATATTACTGCCCCTATGTACAAGAATATAACTACTATAATACTGCTTCTATGTACAAGAATATAACTACTATAATACCGCCTCCTATGTACAAGAATATAACTACTATAATACTGCTCCTATGTACAAGAATATAACTACTATAATACTGCTCCTATGTACAAGAATAAAACTATTATAATACTGCCCCCTATGTACAAGAATATAACTATTATAATACTGATCCTATGTACAAGAATATAACTACTATAATACTGCCCCCATGTACAAGAATATAACTACTATAATACTGCTCCTATGTACAAGAATATAACTACTATAATACTGATCCTATGTACAAGAATATAACTACTATAATACTGCTCCTATGTACAAGAATATAACTACTATAATACTGCTCCTATGTACAAGAATATAACTACTATAATACTGCCCTCTATGTACAAGAATATAACTACTATAATACTACTCCTATGTACAAGAATATAACTACTATAATACTGCCCCCTATGTACAAGAATATAACTACTATAATACTGCCCTCTATGTACAAGAATATAACTACTATAATACTGGCCCCTATGTACAAGAATATAACTACTATAATACTGCCTATGTACAAGAATATAACTACTATAATACTGCCTTCAATGTACAAGAATATAACTACTATAATACTGCTCCTATGTACAAGAATATAACTACTATAATACTGATCCTATGTACAAGAATATAACTACTATAATACTGCCCCCTATGTACAAGAATATAACTACTATAATACTACTCCTATGTACAAGAATATAACTACTATAATACTACCTCCTATGTACAAGAATATAACTACTATAATACTACCTCCTATGTACAAGAATATAACTACTATAATACTGCTCCTATGTACAAGAATATAACTACTATAATACTGCCCCCTATGTACAAGAATATAACTACTATAATACTGCCCCTATGTACAAGAATATAACTACTATAATACTGCTTCTATGTACAAGATATATACTATCCCTGTTCCATCTCTGTCTCTTACATTGCGACTCTCCGCAGTGATCTGTGGCCGCGTCGGCGCTTTCCTGGAGTACTCATTGCTTATTGGTTGGCTGGCACTATTGGTGCACATTTTGGTGGGCTCATGGGGGTTTGGGATGCTTTAATTTGCTGACAAAGGCTCTTTTGCAGGTCAAGATGATGGCACACTCGTCTCCTGGCTCCTCCAGATCCGCCTTTGTCAGGCTCTTACCCCTTATGCCAGATGGCCAAAAAAATGCTAATTTTCCTTTTTTTTTTTCTAATTGAATTGATGTGTCTGAGCCCGGACTGCGGAGCGTGCGGCATTGAAATAAGAAGCTGGGACACCTTTGTCAGTGGCACGCACGCTGTGCAATGGATGGCTCTTTCCGTCTGGGCAAACACTGCAGCGTAAACTGACTTCACCTTAAATGCTCCTCTATAGAATCCTGGGCAGAACCTGCCTATTATGTCTGCACTGCAAGTCCTGTAGTCCGGCATCTGATCATACAGAAATTCTCACGGTCTAGGAGAGAGCTGCAAAATAATCTGGGAGTAGATTAGGAGACTGGTTTGATGTAGTAAGTGCATGTTGAAGGTGTTGTGCCAACCCCACTGACTGCAAGAAGGGAGGGTCCCTTGTGGTGGTCCCACAGACGCATTATCACATCATTCAACTCTATGGGACTGCCAAGGGCTGTACAAGGGACGCAATTCTCGTGATTGGTGTTGGTCCCAGCAATTGCACCCTCACTGATCAGACACTTATCACCTATCCTGTAGGGATGCTGGGAATATGACTGTGGGGGCACTATAGGGGAGCTTTATTATTTTTTGGGACACCATTTTGAATGGGGCCCTCTAGGGGGCATTTTTTCCTATAGAGACATGCTGTAAAAGCATTATCACTATTGAGGGAACTAGTACCTACGGGGGCACACTGGGGGAGCATTATTACTATTGGGGGAACTTTGGGGGCACAGTTACCTAAGGGACACAGGGGAAACATGATTACCATTGTGGACACTGCAAGTTTTACTTTTGGGACACTTACCTATAGGTGCACACTGCGGGAGAATTATTACTATTGGGGGCAGCAGAACCTACTTGGCATGCTGTGGGAGTATTACTATTGGGACACTGTTACCTACAGGTGCACACTGTACTATTGGGGGCACTATTACCTATGGGGGAACACTGGGGGGGGGGCACTACAACCTATGAGGGCATCCTGAGAGAGCATTATTAATATTGTGGGCAATACAGGTGCACTGTTACCTATGGGAGCATGCTGGAGAGCATTATTACTATTAGTATTACATTATATTTTTTATTATTATTATTATTATTATTATTATTTACATTAGCATTACATACTATAATGCATGGGAGTAATACTATTGGGGCATTGTTACCTATAGGTTCCCACTGGGGGATCATTATTACTATTGGGGCTCTATTACTTGGGGGCAGGGTGGGGGAGCATTATTACTATTAGGGGCACTATTACTTGGGGGCAGGCTGGGGGAGCATTATTACTATTAGGGGCACTATTACTTGGGGGCAGGCTGGGGGATCATTAATACTATTGGGGCTCTATTACTTGGGGGCAGGCTGGGGGAGCATTATTACTATTAGGGGCACTATTACTTGGGGGCAGGCTGGAGGAGCATTATTACTATTAAGGGCACTATTACTTGGGGGCAGGCTGAGAGAGCATTATTACTATTAGGGGCACTATTACTTGGGGGTAGGCTGAGAGAGCATTATTACTATTAGGGGCACTATTATATGGGGCAGACTGGGAGAGCACTATTACTATTAGGGGTACTATTATTTGGGGCAGACTGGGGGAGCACTATTACTATTAGGTGCACTATTACTATTAGGGGCACTATTACTATTAGGTGCACTATTACTATTAGGGGCACTATTACTTGGGGGCAGGCTGAGAGAGCATTATTACTATTAGGGGCACTATTATATGGGGCAGACTGGGAGAGCACTATTACTATTAGGGGTACTATTATTTGGGGCAGACTGGGGGAGCACTATTACTATTAGGTGCACTATTACTATTAGGGGCACTATTACTATTAGGTGCACTATTACTATTAGGGGCACTATTACTTGGGGGCAGGCTGAGAGAGCATTATTACTATTAGGGGCACTATTATATGGGGCAGACTGGGAGAGCACTATTACTATTAGGGGTACTATTATTTGGGGCAGACTGGGGAAGCACTATTACTATTAGGTGCACTATTACTATTAGGGGCACTATTACTTGGGGGCAGGCTGAGAGAGCATTATTACTATTAGGGGCACTATTATATGGGGCAGACTGGGAGAGCACTATTACTATTAGGGGTACTATTATTTGGGGCAGACTGGGGGAGCACTATTACTATTAGGTGCACTATTACTAATAGGGGCACTATTACTATTAGGTGCACTATTACTATTAGGGGCACTATTACTTGGGGGCAGGCTGAGAGAGCATTATTACTATTAGGGGCACTATTATATGGGGCAGACTGGGAGAGCACTATTACTATTAGGGGTACTATTATTTGGGGCAGACTGGGGGAGCACTATTACTATTAGGTGCACTATTACTATTAGGGGCACTATTACTTGGGGGCAGGCTGAGAGAGCATTATTACTATTAGGGGCACTATTATATGGGGCAGACTGGGAGAGCACTATTACTATTAGGGGTACTATTATTTGGGGCAGACTGGGGGAGCACTATTACTATTAGGTGCACTATTACTATTAGGGGCACTATTACTTGGGGGCAGGCTGAGAGAGCATTATTACTATTAGGGGCACTATTATTTGGGGCAGACTGGGGTAGCACTATTACTATTAGGGGCACTATTACTTGGGGGCTGGCTGAGAGAGCATTATTACTATGAGATTGGATCTTTTCAGCCAGCATGTAGTAGGATAGAATTTCCTCTTTTCTATATAAGACACATTTGCAGCTGATCAATAGCGCCACTAATTGATTGATCAATGACATTCAGGGCTCGTCCTTCATTGGTCGGGGCTAGCAGATGGCACCAGAGCCACTCAGTGGATCGATATGCAGTGAAAGGGTGGCAGCCATTATCTTGGCCTGGTGTATTGCCTCTATCAGTCTCTGTCCCCTTTCTATAGCTGACAGGTTAATGATAGCTCAGGGGGGTCAGGGGCAGCAGACCAGGGGCATCCACCAGACAATAGATGGACAGATTAACACTGGAAAGTCTAGTTCAGCCACTGTTCCCTCAGGATTATCCTGTACCAACAAGCTGCAGCTCTCCAGCTGGTCATGCTGGGCTTGCTGGGAGTAGTAGTTGCACAATAGCTGGAGAGCTGCGTGGTACACAGGTACTATAGTATTCAGCTACAAAGAGAATGATGTAATAAATACAGGTACTAGATGGTATACATTCAAATAATGTAATAAAAGGAATATTATATGCAAAGACATACAACGTATAGAAAATGTATCCAGTGAGATACTGAAAATACTAATAGAACATTTCACAATAGGGCTGCGAGTTTTGAGGGCTATAGTGTCTTAAAGGGTAATTCCATATACAATTAAAATGAATATTACTGTATTGGAAGAAAGTTACATAGTAAGTAGTGAGTTTTAGGAAGTGTTACTTTTATTTAACAATGTGACTATCACTCCCATTATGCCTCAGAATGGAGCACAAGGTCCATATTTTTTAGCAGAAACTTTCTCCCACGCTCATTGTCACCTTCTGCTGAGTGAGTGAGGCACTGTGTGTAAGCTGCCTAAAGGAGTGGGGGAAGGGAGATGACAACTACTGGTTCACAGAAGGGTTGTCACTAGAGATGAGCAAACTGGTTTGTAACAAGCCGGGTTTATTATGGATTTTACAAAAAATGTGGGTTTCCACCCATGAATCACTATCATTCTCTGGGGTCTTTCAGATCACTGGGGGTCCCTGTAAGCTTTTGATCAGTGAGGGACTTTCCTAACAGAAAGTGGACTGTCCCTTTAAGAAGGTAATATAGAAGGACAATGCTCATATTCACACAAGATGGGCTTATTGAGTCCTAACAGTCAATGTGACAACTAGAGATTGGCGAACCTGGCAAGATTCGTTTTGCGAATATTCACAAAGGTCCGCCCATCAGCTCCATTATGGTCCTTGAGAAAGATCCCTTGTTGACTGAAATTTTGCTATTTTAGGCTATCAAAAGTCCTCTTTTTTCATACATTGGAGTGCTGCCTCCTTTTTTTGCCACTTTCCTGAAGGATGTGCACAAAAGGTTTATAATTTCTTTTGCTGGTGCTGCTCTTTTTGGATATAGAAAGACAGATAGATATGAGCTAGATAGATAGATAGATATGAGATATATAGATAGATAGATATATAGATAGATAGATGAGATATATGACATGGGATATTAGGAGTTGTAGTTGACCTACAGTTGGGAGGTCAAGCTTTTTTGGCCCCGTCATACAGTTTGCAGTGGGCTTTGTTCTAGATAAACCTGATGGCCAAGCTTCCGCTAATAATCCTGCATTGGTATACAGAGGGGATTTGCCTGAGTCCACATGGAGCTCAGGGAACCTGGGTGGGACAATGGGCAGGAATTACAAGGACGACTTTAATATTTAATGCACTTTACTTCCTGCCTCCATTGGCTGAGAGCTGTGAGGACATCTGCCCCAGCCATAGCCATCACATGAGCCACCAGGACGAGTAGACATATGGCTGCAGCAGGACACATAGAGCTCCCACTTAATGAATCCTGCAGCCTATTTGCATCAATAATAGATGCCAAACACTGATCCAATTGTTCCCCACTCTGAGACATGTTGCAAGTGAATAAAATGGATGTTGGCTCTGCCATATGGCTGCACCAGAAGAATGGGGCTACACGGTTTACGACAGCGACAGCAATCAAAGTGCTATATCCTAAAGAGCATCAAAAAGTTGCCTTGGAGGTGCAACAAAATGGGACAACCTTGTATGAATGCACCCATAAATCTAAGTACATCACCCCTGGGGGAGGGGAGGGGATGCTGGTGGTATCAGGGCATGGTGGATATTATCTGTCCTAACACAGAAGGATGGATAGTCTGCAGTCACAAGTCATGGTCTTCTAGTGGACCAGTTGTCTTAGGATATTAGGGAATGTAAAATCACAGAAAAAGCTGCTCTACATCAGAGATGGATTGTCTGAGAGGATTCACTGTAGATGATAGATGGACATGAGAAAGATTTCTATTAGAAAAAAAAAATAAGTTGGTCTAAATCAGAGGTGGAGAAAGAAAGAAAGAAAGAAAGAAAGAAAGAAAGAAAGACTAAATCAGATATGGATATTTGAGAGGTTCTACTCTAAGATAGAAGATAGATAGATAGATAGATAGATAGATAGATAGATAGATAGAAAATAAATTGACAGATATGAATTTAGAGAAAGATAGAATAAATCAAGAAAGAACAAAAGATATAAGATAGTCAAAATTAGAAATTGATTTTTTTTGCTGTAAATAAATAGATTGGCTGATAGGGAGGAAGGAAAGAAGAGAGAAAGAAAAAGAAATCAGAGATGGATTTTTTTGTGAGGTTTTGCTATAGATAGATTTGAGATGGATGATAGATTAGATAGACAGATAATAGATTAGATAGAGAGATAATAGATTAGATAGACAGATAATAGATAGATTAGATAGATGATTGATAGATAGATAGATAGATTAGATAGTCACGTCCAGATGTCGCACTGTGTTACAATGTGTAATAGGAATCTTTGCTTTTTCTGGCCTGGATAAATTGTGATGAATCTGACATCAAATACAATAGAAATCTCCGCCACCTGCTTCCATTAAAGATCAGAAAGTCTAATATCAGTGCAGAGAGCAGCTGAGCCTGGTTAAGTCGCCGGGTGCGGGGAGCGGTCGCCCGGGCGTATGTTCTGAATATTCTAATGAATTTATTGCATATTTCCACTGCCTCGTCGTGTGTAAATCCTGGGCTGAGAGATGAGGATTTCATTGTCCTCTCTCCCCTATGAGATGTCTTATTGTCCTCAGGATCCTGCGCACTGTGTATGGGGACGATGAGGGTTGTAATAAATTTGCATATGAATTTTGTAGTTTTGTGATTCATTGTGCCCACACTATAATATAATGAGCAGCCTCTGTATAGGAGGGGGCAGTATACATCCTGTTATAAAGGCGCTGAGACAGATTTCTCTAAATATATGCAATATGGGATTTTAGCAAATGTTTCTGGACAGCCTTATACACATGAAGAGTTGCTCGGCCACCCTCAGATGGTTTCCCTTTAAGAATATATCTCTATAGGGGACAGAAACCCTGATACAGAGTTCCAAACCTCCTCCTTCCCTTTATAAAGCTATAGTGTTACATTATAAGATTCTGGCTGCCTGCATCCACCACTAGGGGGAGCTCACCACATTGAATTGCCCCTGTACTCAATAATAAATCTGTTTCAGCTCCCTCTAGTGGTGACCTCAGGCAGATATTTTCATCATATACCTTTATACTTTTTTATCTTCTCATTTCTCATACTTCTTGAGTACATTTGATAGACTAGAAGAAAGCAATTCTTACAGGAAACAGAGCATGACTACAGGATCAGACTACACTGAGTTTTATTTGTAGTCTGTTACCATGGAGATGCATAGGCTGTAGACACAAATGGTAGGAGGTTTTTAATAAAGACTATATAAAAGTTGCTTCATTTTGTACTTTAGGTGCAATGGAGCAATAATATACTGTGAAGAAGATGTGGAGGTACAGAGGGGATTGAGGAAGTCTATCCTAATCCAAAATGGAATAGTTATAATTTCTAAAAAAATTTAAAAAAATGCAGAAATGAACTGAAGGTTAAAACCAACATCATGAGCCTCATTCAGCCTTTCAGCCTCTATTTACCATCAAATTTCTGTGAATTCCTGCTGACACCGTCCATACATCACATCCATCCTGCGATCTGTTTCCAATTGATTTGGGGCGAATGAGCTGAATTCAGACACCTGCTGCCACTTAGAGATAATTTATAGCAGCCCTGGATGAGGTCTTTGTGTTGTATCTGCCACACTATGCAAGCTGGACATGGGCAGGAGTGTGCAATGTCTGCAGTACACAGTCACGCAAGCAGAAGCCTGCACGGACCCTTAAAGGGAATGTCCAGTTTTGATTGACTTTGTACTTTTACAAGTCAAAATTCTGTGCTGATTAACATCTCACTAAAATATTTTAGGTTTTTCCGATACAGAGCTCCAAATCTTCTGCACACTAGAGGAAGCTCAGTGTATACATGTTTATTATGGAGTTCTGCAGGAGCTATGTATATTTTATGCAGTGAGCTCCCCCTAGTGGTGACTTCCAGGCTACCACAGATCAAGCATTGAGTTCAGCGTAAAGCAGAGTCTATACATTTCAATGGAATTTCTATAGGGCTGATACATTAAGAGTGGTGTTTTGTGCACCATTGTTAAAGGGGCTTTCTGGAACTTATATATTAATGACCAGCCCTTAGTATGTGATTGGTGGGGGTCTGACACCTTGGACCCCCACCGGACACCTGGTTGAAGAGGTTGAGCTTTGAATAGCAAGAACAGCACCATAGGTATAGTAGGGGTTGTGCTTGGTATTGTAGTTCAGTCCCATTCACATCATCCACACGGGGAAGAGGCTGCAGTGCCTGTGAGCATCATGACCACTTCAAACAACTGATCAGCAGGGGTCCCAGGTGTCAGACCCCCATGATCACATATTGATGACATCCTACGGATGGCTTTTCGATATTGCCCAACCTGTCCATGTTCCATCCATCCACTTTTTAACATAGTGGTACAAATGTGAGACAAATGGGAGATGCGCAGTTTCTGACTCTTGTGTTGCTACAATGTATCAGCGCAGGTAAAATATATCAATTTTAGACTTATAGAGAGGATCCTCTAGACTGGATACTCAACTGTTGGAGGTTTTAGCTCTTGGCAAGGGTTTTTTTTTAGTCTCTAGATATTAAAATCAATGATTCTTATCCCTGACAGTAAGCGGAGATCCTATAATGGCGAGGGTGAAACTATACAGTGAATACGCTTCATTTATATCACACTGTAATTGCTTATACCTAATGTAGCGGGGCAGGAAGTAGAGAAGAGCAGCTGCTATGTGTGGCCAATCCACCCCGTGATCTAATGTCATTACAATAGGGGTCGGGGGGAGGGGATCGCCTCCATGTCTGAATAGATCAATTACATGAATCTCCTAATTAGTTTTAGTCTCCAGTGTTTCATGTGCTACATTGTATAGATACAGAGGGCGCCACAGGGTAAAACTGCCCTCATCATTACATAGGATAGAGTATCCGATAAAATGATTCTGGGGTCCCCATCCAACAACCCTCTAGAAACAGACTATAGTGCCCTTCAAATTTGGGGCCTTATGCTGGACCATTATTGTGTTAAAGCCTGGGCCGACCGGAGGACCCTCTGATACTATGGTGGGCCAGTCTGACACTGGTGTGGAGGACCCCATAAATGTTTCCAGGACTATTTAAGTAGGACTGGTTCTGGGACACTTAAAGGAATAGGTGATAAGTGTCTGGTTGCTGGCCGGTTTATAACTGGGACCCCCATCAATCACAAAAATGGGGATGCCATGATCCAGTTTTAGCAGTGGCCATGTATACATGCTACACGCCATTGAGTCTCTATGGGACAGACGGAGAAATACAAGTATGGCCCTCGGCTATCTTCATCAGTCGCATAGACTTAGTAGGGCGCAGCAGTGCACATATATATCAGACACTTATCACCAATCCTATGGATAGGTATTATTTCTATATGGTGGTATTAACCCTTTAGGGAACGCCATGATTCTAGGACACCATACCCTAGGATCTGTGGAAGAAAGCAGAAGGGGACCTAGTGAGCAATCTTATCATCAAACTCGTAGTCTCTGGAGTATGATACTTACATGCATGAAAATATTTACCCCTATTCAGATATGAGAATATAATTTAATTATATAAAAAAAAAAAAAAAAAAAAAAAAACACACCTATCTTTCCCAGGACCCTGAATGGAAAATCTTCCTTGATAAAATAGCAGTTGTAAACAGAGGATAAATAATCACATAACCAGAAAGAATCATCATTCAGGACACTGGGAAAGTTGATTGACAACTCTTGTGTGCTACTTTAGGGCAGCCATGCTGTTTGTCAACCAACTTTCCCAGATCACCAAGTGGTTGAACGTGTCAGATGAGGGGGATACGAGGATTTATAATTTATACATAAGCCCAGGACATTTCCATATTGCATGTTATTTCACCCTGACAAGTCTCTTTGTTTCGATCTGTAGGTTGGATTCGGACTGTACGGATCCTGCAGACTCAGCAGCTGTATGGACGTCATGTATTAGCATTGAATCGCTCCTTTGTCTTCTTTCCGGCCCAGCAGGGTCATTTATGTTCGCTCTTCTTATATATAAAGGTTTATGGATAACATGGGAGCAGCCACAGCATTCAGTCACCATGGCGTATACAAGAAGGGGGCTCATTAATGGGGTCTTCACCTCTACTGACCACTAGAGAGGTCACTGGGAGTTAAACAGGGGCCCATATCAATGTTGGTAGGTATGTTCTAATAGGACATATAGACAGGGGTTGTCATATTGGGGGAAAACCATTTAACCACTCGTCAACTGGCGGCTAAATGTATACTGTATGTGCTGGTGGCAGCTGTTCCTTTCTGCATGGACATACCTGTATATCCAGCAGAGATAGCAGCTGCACAAGATCACGCAGCTGCTAGGGCAACAGCCAGCTGTCAGTGACAGCCGGACATCCCAGAGAGAAGGCAGGGATGGTTCGTTACTATCCCTGCCTTCCCCATTACTGTATGTACAGCAACCAATGAGCATTGTGTATATAGCTATAGAAGCCACCATGATGCAGCTAGCTGCTGGCCTGTCATATGATTTGCCAGGGGTCAGGAATTGCAGGAGTTACAGGGGGAAACCAAAAAAAAAAAAAAAAAAAAAAAAAAAACACACTGATATAAAAAAAACATAATATTAAACTGTCCCCAAAGGTCTAAAATGACCTTATGATGCTCTATACAGACAGCAGAACATGAGTCATGATAGGTTGGCTGCTATGGATACAATGTATCAATCATATGTTACGGTTACTATGGATACAATGTATCAATCACATGTTATGGTTACAGTGGATGAATGAATGCAGTGACACAGGAGATATAGGGACATAGATGTGTAGAACATATTATATTATACCTCCGATAACCACACAGAGGATTCATTCATAGCAAAGTAGACAAGGGATAAGTCACAAAATCCTTCATTGTCTTTGCCAGTTCTCTATGAATGGAGGCGGAATTGACGCAATCCACACGTTTTCCGCCTCATTGGTGTAGGTGACGGGTACAGAGACACATTGATAGTCTATGAACATTATAAAGCACCCACCAGGGCGACTTACTCTGTGAATATTCTCAGCCCCCTTCATTATATGGACTCCATATTGTCCAACTCTTACCTACAGGGGGCAGACTTCTTTCTTCTACCTCTGAGAAATGCAGAGTACATGTGTAGGGTAGTGGGGGACGGCAGTGGCTATATCAGACAATTCTTTTTTTGCTTTTGTTTTAACCATTTTTTTGCACAACCACTGTCGTAATTGCTAATTCTTTTTTCTTCTAATTTTCCCTAATGTTCATATAAATATGAAATTAAAAAAGTGTATTTAATACATGTTAAAATTGCAGTTTTTACAGTGATCACTAGGGCACAGTCAAAAAACTGACACTAATTTTATGACATCTCTCTTGTTGGCTGTGCTGTGAAGACCAGATCATGTCACCATCTTTAAATGGTAGGTGATAAAATAGAGTGGTTAGAAGCAGGGTCTCACTGGTCTGGCATGGATCCAGTAGGTGTCTACGCCCCCATGACAGTTATTAGTCAACAACCCCCATGTCCATGTGATGCTACCTACCTGTAAATGTTACTATTAGGCACTACCCTCCCTCTAGGTCCATACCACCTCCTGTGACTACTAATAATAGGCGCCAACCACTCTGTCCATGTCAGATCAATCGGGTCCATTTCAGAGCGGTGTATTGTGTTGCTGTGACTTGGACCACACTGTAAACAGAAATGCTGAGGTGGAGGGTATGTTAGCTCCGCCCACATGACTAACACATGGAGCAGAGGCAGCACCATCTACTGGATCCACGCCGCACCAGTAAGAACCTACTTCTAACCACTCCATCAACTACCACTAGAGGGCAGTATATTGATGACCAGATCTACTGCACTGCTGCAGACTAGATAGGCAGGATTACACTGCAGAGGGGAGCGTGTATAGATGTATAGATTTAGGATACAAAATGATTTAATGGCGTATACTACATGTATCTAGAAAAATGGACCCGGTGTGCAAAGGGCATGTGTATAGTTTACCTGAGTGAAGTGACCCCTAAAAATAAAGTCACACAGAACAGGGCATATGCAGGATACAGCCCATGGATAGAGAAGACCCAGCCTTGGTAACTGGTTACGAGAATTTGTGCAGGACCCCCTTACTTTATTATATACCATGTTGAACAGAAACTTTCGGCATGCCAGCTCTTGCAAAACTATAACTTGCAGCATGCACACATTTATCGGTTCTTAGAACTCCCATAGAAGCGAATGGAGCATGCTGGGAGATGTAGTTACCAAACAGCTGGAATGCTGAACGTCGCTGACCCCTGTTTTAGACCTATACTCCATACCTGATTTGCAACTATGTCAGCCCTCTTGCCTGAAGTGCACCCCCTGCTGAAAACACAGAGCAAAAGCTTCCCTGCAGAACTTATTACTGTTCAGGGACACCAAGGGACCTCTAGTGGCCACTTAATTCATTACACTTTTTGTTGTAAAAAAAAAAAATAAATAAAAACCAGCAATATAACAATGATAAAGAAACTTTCATTGAAGCCAAATATAAATAAATGCACAACAGTGTCTGCGATACAAGAGCGTTCAATGTTTTCACAAAATAAAGTCAAAACTTTGCAAACAAGTGAATATAGTGCCATTCCCATAGAGGAGAAACAGAACCGGCTCATCCACAAGGATATAAATAGATAATATAAGTTAGTAAACGTCTCAAAACATAAAGAAAAGAAATACAGTAACATTAATGGTGTACTCGTACATCGAGCAGAGAGTACACCCTTCCAAGCACCGCACGCATTAAATGGGCACCGCGCCCCCCAACATCACTTTACACCTCGGAAAAAGTTGAGTCATTTTGTAAATATATTACTTATATGTCAAAGCTGCAATCCTAATTCTGCCAATTTAAAGTGGAATTCAACCACTAAGTTGGTGGGTGAGGAGCCCTTGTCAGACTTTAATTGAAGAAATCCAGGACCTTTTGGCAGCTCAGTCCCATTCAAGTGAATGGGGCTGAGCTGCAATACCAGGCACGGCCACGATCAGTGTAGGGCACTGTGTTGGTTTATGTGAAGAAGCCGCAAAATTCACCCAAATGCTGCAGTCTCTTCAAACAGGTCCGGCACCCAGGACCCCCACCGATCTTCAATTGATGACCTATCCATAGGATAGATAATCAATTAATAAGCCTGGAAAAGCCCTTTACTGCTTAGCTGAGGCAGGCGTCATGTGACTGCCCAGTGCCTGGTATAAAGATGACAGACAGGGGGCAGCCTGGGTGACTGGCGGGGCATGCACTGGGTAGTATAAAAGGTGCAAATGGAGCCGAGAGGCAATTCTGTAAAAACTGGCAGGTCTTGAATTAGGGATCAGCAGCCTTGGATAACCCAGCTGTTATGAAACTACAACTCCCAGCATGCACAAGTGCTAAGCTCTTCTTGCAACTCCCATAGAAGTGAATGGAGCATGCTGGTACCTGTAGTTCAACATCAGCTGGAGCGCCTAAGGTTGTTGATCCCTGATCGCCTAGCTATGGCTCTGCAGACACTGAACAAGCAGGGGATCGTCTGCAGTCTGCAAAATGACTCAACTTTTTCCGTAAACCGTAAAATGGCGGTCAGCGGCGACACCGCACTTTAAAATAATAATAATTAAAAGATCAAAAAATACAAATAAAAAAAAATAAAAATCTAGAATCAGTTAAAGTTGTGAGCCACGACTGCTGGAGAAGCAGCTGCTCATGAAAAGTCCATTTTATGGTCTCAGTCCTTAAGGTCACGGCTCAGGTCTCGGCTGTCCTCGGCTCCTCACTTGCGTTGAGGTTTTGGGCAAGTCCGTAAGTGCAAATCTGCATAAATCAGAGAAGGAAATTACTGGTCAGAGCTGGAAAGATGAGATCACACAGCGAGCTCATCTGCCACGGAAAATGTGAGGTTACGTGCCCAAGCGGTAATCTCTACAGGGTCGTCACACCCGTAATTTGGCTCGGTGGGTGGGGTGTAGGATGCCAGCATAGGCAGATGATGTGCTCACAGGAATCAAGTTAAAGGGGTTGTGGAGGACTAGAAAAACATGGCTGCTTTGTTTGTCAGGAACAGCGCCACACCTGTCCACAGGTTGTGAGTGGTATTGCAGCTCAACACTATTCAGTGCAATGGGGCTGAGCTGCAATACGAAGCACAACCTGTAGACAGCTGTGGCGCCATTTCTAGGGAAAAAAGTAGCCATATTTTATTAATCCTGGATGACATCGGAATTGCAAAGGCCAACACAAAAATATGGAAACAAGCAAAAAATAAAAAACCTGCACCAGATTTCACACTTTTATGTTGGCATGTGCAATTCTGCTTTTTAATTCCTCCCAGAAACAGTGCCACACATGTCCACAGGTTGTGCCTGGTATAGCAGCTCAGTTCTATTGAACTAGATAATGCCGAGCTGCAGTACCACACACAATCTGCAGACAGAGGTGGCGCCGTTCCCAATACATTATGGATGAGTTGGGCTACAAGACAAATTCAGCTCACTCAAGGTTACTCCATCTGCAGTGTGACTCATTCTTTGCTTCTTATCATCTCACTTCTATAAATCACAGACTCGGGCCTACTCAGTATGATAAGCCCCCCCATTGTACATGATGTCACCCCCTGAATTACTGGAGTGTAAGCGCTCAGACGGCGGCACGTCCGGGGATCACTCATCTCTGGAGAGGATTTATCTGCTCTGTGGACGCTGCACAAGTCTAAGTCAACAGGACAGGGAAGACAATAGAACGAGAAAGAGGGGAGGGGGAGCAGTGGAGGGGCAACAGGACCACAATAACGAAATAGTGCAGTGATCAGCAGGGGTGAGTGGTGGTGAGGGTCATAACCAGCTGCCTTATACATGGGGGACCACTATAGGAACACTGTACCTACTGGTGCCCATGACCCCCTCTAGCACCTTGTATACCCTCAGGATGCCCCCCCTGTACATATAAGCCCCCATACTATTCACTAGTATATTCAGCCACATATCTGTTTGTGGGAAAGCTGGGTGACAACCACTATATCTCTTACAACCAGCCGTCCTGCACAGTAAACCTGCCTAGCTATCCAGTGATGCATCTCCTGCTCCATGACTAGATAGACTTGGGGTCCAGTCTTGCAGGGCTCTGGGAGAGCTGAGTGACAACCAATGGTTGCCATTACAGCTCTCACACCAAGCTATTCTTCATGGTAAACCTACCCTGTTACCTGGTAATGCATCTCCTGGTCCATAACTAGACAGAGTTGCCATTCAGGACCCTGGGAAAGTTGGGTGACAACCAATGGTTTCCATTACAGTGCACACAGATCTTTTGCAGTCATTCATGGTAAACCTGCCCAGGTATCCAGTGATGCATTTACCTGCTAGATGGACTTGCCATTCAGGGCTCTGGGAAAGCAGAGTAAAAAAAACCCAGGAAGGTTTAAAAGGACTTAACACAATGTAACAGTTTTACACAAGATTTTGCAATAAATGCATTGCCCAGAGCGATGGCACCAAACCTCACCAAAAAAAAAAAAAAGAGAGTGTGAGGTCACTCAAGGACAAGCTGTCCTCGTCCTCAAATGACCCCAGATCTTCAAGACAAGGCAGTGTGCACAGCCTGCTTCTCGGAAAGAGGGGAGGGGGCCTGTGCAATGTCTGGTCACAGACACAAGATAATAATCGGCTGAAATCTTAGGTGTGTGTGTGTGTGTGTGTGTGTGTGTGAGAGTGTGTACACACTATCAGATATCTGCACCAATCCAGACAGATCCTAATCTGTGCAGCACTTGACCTGCAATGCGGGTCACAAGGTGGATGTAACAGGGACATCTAGTGGGGAAGGGTCTAGAAACTACAGCTCCCAGCATGCCCATTTACTCAGCTATTCTTAGTGCTCCCACAAACATGACTGGAGCATGCTGGGAGTTGTAGTTCACAGCAGCTGGAGTACCGAAGATTTCTATTTCCAAGCCTAGGGCATCTATATAGAACACCATGGGGCACTGCTATACCACCTGCTTATTATACAGGACACATGAGTAAAACAAGGTAACAGCGCCCCCAGTGGCTGCTGCAGAAACAACGCTTCCAACCTCCTTACCTCGATCACCGGATCATCTTGCGCGGCGTGTGCTCTGTGGGGATGGGAGATGCGGGGTGCAGCTTGTCACAAAGTGCTGCGACAACTTTTGTCTTCTTTCTCACCGGGAAAAAGTCTGTAAAGAAAAAAAAACAAAAAAACAACAACTTTAAAAACTCAAAAAGCAAGACCAAGCTGCAGAAATCACAATTTATAGAGCGTAATAACAGTCAATGGCAGACAAGATGGTGCAAAAAAATCCCACCCAAATAGGAGGACAAGAACTGGTGTTTCAGAGTCCTAGGACCTCAACCCTAGGTCACCCATGGTTTCAAAAACAGCGCCACACCTGTCCATAGGTTGTGTCTGGTATTGCAACTGCGCTCTATTAAAGTAAATTGTGCCAAGTTTCTATACCAGCCAAAACCTGCAAACATGGGTGCCGCTATTTCAGGAAGAAAGCCGCCATGTTTCCTATTTCTGAAAACAATGGCAGACTTATCTCTTACTACATCCTTACAAGATGTGAAACGTATTTCCCTAATTCTTACCCACAAATATGATGTAACCATCCTGTACAGCAAGGTATCAATGTCTTCCCCTGTAAATTAGGTCTTCATTTATCTTTATATTGTTTAGTGCTAAGTTTTACTGATACAGAGCTCCAAATCCCCTGCACAGACAGAGGTAAATGATCAAATTCCCTCTATCGGTAGTCACCAATAGAGGGAGCTCCAAAGATTATTGCATCACAGTCTGCAGTACAGTAGAGTCCTAAGCTCCCCCTAGTGGTGGAATTTCATCATTTACTTATAAATCTATATATTTAAAGCTAAAAACTACAATTACTGAAGCCAATAAGATGCTACAAAGATTTTTTTTATTCTATTTTCTTTGTACATGATTATGGGGGCGGCCATCTTGCCTGAGCTTCTCCTCTGCTCTGTCTACAGTATTCAGTGATCTGCTTTACATTAGGATCATGGCCATAAGCAGCAATAGTCTGGAGCCGACTCAATGAGGTCTATGGGAGAGTTTTCTAGATGTGCTTTGTGCAGGGAGGGGGAGGAGATAAGCTGTGACATCATCTATTGTCAGTAGTGATTATTTACAGAGGTGTTAACGTCTATTGTAATCCTATAGGTAATGTAAATGAGGTGACTGCTGAAAAAAAAAAAAAAAAAAAAATTTTTCATTGCATTTGCAGCCCAGTAGATAGAAAACAACAATTTCAGAGACATTAGCCAAATTCTAAAGCAATGGCCACCGCAAGGAATTGTACTGTAAGCAAATATCCAATATGCATCTATTAGTAGCGTTCAGTATCTGGGCCCCTACAGAAGCCAGGCAACACTGCCACAATAATATACTTGTATCTACTACTACCACCATCATTGTGTGTGTTTTTATAAGACCAGATTGGTTTTGCTCTACTCTAGATCATCCTTTAGGAATTAGTTGACTTTTGGTTACTGGGTAATGTTATTTTAGGAATAAAATGCATGTTGCGGTCTCCATTCCTCTTGTAAAACTACAAGTCTCAGCATGCCCTAACAGCTACAGATTTTCAGGACATGCTGGGAGCTGTAGTGTTGCAACAAACGTAAAGTTCTAGTTGGAAGCGACAGCATAAAATTGCATAGAAAGCCACGGTTACAGGCCAAATAAGACTCATAAATGTGATCAGCGGCGCCCTGAACTGCGTCTACAGACGTTACCCCTCGCCATTTCCCCTGCAGGAAGGAGATAATTAAATGCAATTTTATTTCTCGCCGTGAATCCACTAAATCTTCCTCCGCCTGTGACTGCAGCTCCTCACAGCATTGAAATGCTTCATGCTCAGCTGAGATCAGCAGCACAAATTGCTGTGCTTGCACTTCTATTGTACTAGTGGAAAGGCAGCCAGAGGGGGGAGAAGGAGGGAGAAGAGGGGTGTGGAGGAAGGGGGGAGCAGGCTGCCCCGAGCCAGAGGACAAACTGAGGATCTCAAGACTATAGCCAGCACATACAAAGTAGTGCACAAAGCAACACCCCCAAATTTAACACAAGGGGTGCCTATGCATGACGAATAGAAAATGATATACTTTATATAAAAAGTATTTAACCCTTTCACGGCTTCGGAGCAAGAGACACAATAGTGAGCATAAGCCTGAGACCACACCTTGCACAAAAGCTGCTTTTTTTGTTGCAGATTTTGCAGCACTTTTTAAGCCAAAGCCAAGAATGGCTGCAAAAGCAAAAAGAAATATAAGAGGAAACGCTTATACCTCTCTCTTATCCTAAATCCACTCCTGGCTTTGGCTCAAAGCAGAAAACACTGCAGCAACAACAACAACAAAAAAAAAAAAAAATGCAGAATTTCCGCAACATATAGCCTCAGCCTTAAGCACTAAAATTATAAGTGCAAGACAAGGAATAAGGAGGGATGGGCCTTAGGGAGCAGGTGATGCAACAGGCAGCCAGAAAGTGCAATCCGGGTAACCAGACAAGTGGAGAAATCCTGGTGACGACAGTAACGCGACAAATCAGTGACAAGTGTAGTGACTAATCGGTGTGGTAACACAACCACAGCAGTGCTGGGGCAGCAAATCAGTGTAGCAATCCAGCAAGAGTATGGTGACAGCAGTAATGTAGCAAATCTGTGACTGCCCGACTGTAACAAAGGAAGGAACAATGAGAAACAGCCAATCAGATACAATGTAACCAGAGCTGAGGAGAGTACCGAGCAACACTGGGGTGTATAGGGAGAGAACTAGTACTACAGATCCAAATATAAGAGAGACAATACCTCAGAGATACAATGTAACAACAGACATCACAAACACCATAACAATCAGAAGATATAAACAAGAGGCAGAATACAATGTAACAAGAGCCAAGGAGAGTCCAGATACATAGCAACACCAGAGTGTATAGGGAGAGATATGGTACTATATATCAGAATAAGTCATGTACAATGCCTGAGATACAATGTAACAACAGACATTACAGACACCATAACAATCAGAAGATATAAACAAGAGGCAGAATACAATGTAACAAGAGCCAAGCAGAGTCCAGATACAGAGCAACACCAGCGTGTATAGAGAGAGAACTAGTACTAAGGATCCAAATATAAGGGAAACACAATACCTGAGAGATGCAATGTAACAACAGACATCACAAACACCATAACAATCAGAAGATATAAACAAGAGGCAGAATACAACGTAACAAGAGCCAAGGAAAGTCCAGATATAGAGCAGCAATGGGACATATGGGCACTAAAGAGCTATGAAATGTCACTATAGAGCGTAGTATAAGGGATGTACAATACCTGAAAGATGCAACAATAGATTTACAACATAATCCTCATAATCAAAATTTATAAGCAAGAGGTAGAATACAACGTAACCAGAGGCAAGTAGAGTCCAGATACAGAGCAAGCTGGGGTATATGGAGAGAGAAATGTTACAATACAGCAAAATATAAAAAGGGATGTCCAATACCTGAAAGATACAATGTAACAGACACAACATAAACAGGCAGAATGTAATGTAACTAGAGGCAAGGAGGGTCCAGTTAATAGGGCAACTCTAGAGAGTATGGGCACTAGGGGGTGACAAATGTTACTACTGATCACAGCAAGGGATGTCTAATACCTGAAAGATACAATGTAACAAAAGACAACACAAACATAATCAGGAGAAAAAATATATATATATATGAAAGGCAAAATATAATGTAACCAGAATAAAGTGCCAGGATACACTGCTCCCCCTACAATTACACTGTAACCAAACCCCAGATACAATGTAACTGTAGCTATACATGATGAGGACACAAGATACCAGTACAGACCACCAGAAATACCAACAAAGCACTCCAACCCCTAGTATGCAATGCAACAAAGCACTTCTAGCACATGACAGTTCTTCCTACCTGTGATCTGGGCTGCAGGCTGGGTCCTCTTAGCTCCAGGTCGGGGTAGCAGTGCAGGCGGGGTGCAGTCAGGTGTAGTCGGAGGACTGGAGGACAGTACCGGAGGAGTGCGCTCAGCTGTAGTCGGGTTCCGGGGCGTCCTGTAGAATTGTGGCACTGTCTCCTCGCCGCTCTCCTCCCAGGCATAGCGGCTGCTGGGCAGAGGGACCCCTCTCTGGAAGTCAAAGTCCCACCTGCGGCTGCTCTCCTCCCGCATCTCCCGTAGCCGGGCGTGCAGCTCCCTACTCAGCTCTATGTGATCCACCGGCCCGAACAGGCTCCTGCAAGCCTTGGTGCCCGGCCTGGGGGCTCCCTCGGCCCGCTGTACATTGCACATGTTCCAAATGTTTCTCACAGCAGCCTCCAACCTTCCCCTCCCCGGTCAGTGACAGTCAGAGCGGCCGCAGCGCTGCCCAGTGCCCGGCAACCGAGACTAAACGATGTTTTCTACACACGAGACAGCTCCGCCCATAACATTACAGAACACGCCCTCTGGCGTCTAGGGACTCCGCCCTTAGCATGACCATAGGTCCCGCCCATATCTCAGCTTCAGCCTTCCTAACACTGTGAGTTGTGATTGGCTGATGGGTTGTCAGTCACTGTGTCTGGCCTGTGGGCGTCAGGTAGTCGGAGATGAAAGTAGTATAAACATATTATACAACCTACGTCAAAACAGGGTGTCATCTACAGATCCCCATAACAGTGTAATCTACAGACCCCCCATAACAGTGACATCTACAGATCCCCATAACAGTGTCATCTACAGATCCCCCATAACAGTGTCATCTACAGATCCCCCATAACAGTGTCATCTACAGATCCCCATAACAGTGTCATCTACAGATCCCCATAACAGTGTCATCTACAGATCCCCCATAACAGTGTCATCTACAGATCCCCCATAACAGTGTCATCTACAGATCCTCCATAACAGTGTGTCATCTACAGATCCCCCATAACAGTGTGTCATCTACAGATCCCCCATAACAGTGTCATCTACAGATCCCCATAACAGTGTCATCTACAGATCCCCCATAACAGTGTCATCTACAGATCCCCATAACAGTGTCATCTACAGATCCCCCATAAGTGTCATCTACAGATCCCCATAACAGTGTGTCATCTACAGATCCCCATAACAGTGTCATCTACAGATCCCCATAACAGTGTCATCTACAGATCCCCCATAACAGTGTCATCTACAGATCCCCATAACAGTGTCATCTACAGATCCCCCATAACAGTGTCATCTACAGATCCCCATAACAGTGTAATCTACAGATCCCCATAACAGTGTCATCTACAGATCCCCCATAACAGTGTCATCTACAGATCCTCCATAACAGTGTGTCATCTACAGATCCCCATAACAGTGTCATCTACAGATCCCCCATAACAGTGTCATCTACAGATCCCCATAACAGTGTCATCTACAGATCCCCCATAACAGTGTCATCTACAGATCCCCATAACAGTGTCATCTACAGATCCCCCATAACAGTGTCATCTACAGATCCCCATAACAGTGTCATCTACAGATCCCCCATAACAGTGTCATCTACAGATCCTCCATAACAGTGTGTCATCTACAGATCCCCATAACAGTGTCATCTACAGATCCCCCATAACAGTGTCATCTACAGATCCCCCATAACAGTGTGTCATCTACAGATCCCCATAACAGTGTGTCATCTACAGATCCCCATAACAGTGTCATCTACAGATCCCCCATAACAGTGTGTCATCTACAGATCCCCATAACAGGGTGTCATCTACAGATCCTCCATAACAGTGTCATCTACAGATCCCCCATAACAGTGTGTCATCTACAGATCCCCCATAACAGTGTGTCATCTACAGATCCCCATAACAGGGTGTCATCTACAGATCCTCCATAACAGTGTCATCTACAGATCCCCCATAACAGTGTGTCATCTACAGATCCCCCATAACAGTGTGTCATCTACAGATCCCCCATAACAGTGTGTCATCTACAGATCCCCATAACAGTGTCATCTACAGATCCCCATAACAGTGTGTCATCTACAGTTCCCCCATAACAGTGTGTCATCTACAGATCCCCCATAACAGTGTGTCATCTACAGATCCCCCATAACAGTGTCATCTACAGATCCTCCATAACAGTGTCATCTACAGATCCCCATAACAGTGTCATCTACAGATCCCCCATAACAATGTCATCTACAGATCCCCCATAACAGTGTGTCCAAACAAAGACAGCACCAGCAAGAAAAGGGTGCCAGGCTAAAGGCACAGGCAAAAAATAGGCGGCTCTCTGAAGTTTTTTTTCTCCAAAGCTGAGATACATTTACACAAGTCTTTGGCTCCCCTTTAACCCTGTATGTAGATAAGCTGCCGACCTTACAGGGTGACTGGCTCTTTAATTCAGCACTACAACTCTGCAGTAGTATGGAGAAGCTCCCCCTGGAGCCAGCAGTGTGCCCTGCATGTTATAGTAAGCTGGCCACACCCCAGGGCCATGATGTGTGATATAGGGGCGGCCCCCTGTATGTTATGGAGCACTGGGGTGACACCCACTTCCTTTGTTTGCTGTGTAGTATGTTGTTGTCAGCTGTGTAGTGGAGGTTGTGGCTATGGTGTGCAGAGCAGGAAGCAGAACCTGTCCTAGCCTGTACACTGCACTGTCACGTAACACCACACGCCACATGTATGTGCCACAGCAGGGACAGGACATTATGTAACTGCGCAATGCTATCATACTGGAGGGTGATAGGCTATATTCACACACAGCAGTTCAGGTGTGCTTAAAATTGGATCCGAACTGCGCTGGATAAAAACACCTTTTTATCACAATTTTGCAGTAGAGTTATATTTTTTTTTCATATTTTGCAAAAATGCTGTCAAACCACCTACAATTTTTCAGGTTGAACCTGCACTTCAACTGCTGTGTGTGAATACGCCCTATGACTTCACACAAGAGTCTGGGATTTACAGTACTTTTTTAAAAGGGATTTTCCAATAGTAGGTATCAGTAAGGGATAGGGAGTGACTGCACAGGGTGAGTCACTGACTACCCAAGTGGAAACCCCCTTTAAGTTGACACCTCTGCGCAGATATGACACGGAGCTGCTTCATCCTAAACCAACTCAGGAGGCTTCTCTGGAAATGTTCTCATTTCTGGTATTGTCCCGCATCTTCTTTACTTCCCCTTTTTCTTTACGCTGAATTCTCTTCTTCCCTTTGATCTTATTACGTATTGCTGTAATGGCCAGTGAGTGTCTGTCAGGGCATGCTGGGAGTTGTAGTTTGGCAACAGCTGGAGAGCTGCTGTCTACGGATCTACTGCGTCACATCACCACAGTCCAAACCACCGATTCCGACTCCTCTGTTTTTCCACAGCCCGACTCTGACTCCTAAATGGCTGACAGCGTCACTAACATTAGTGAAGGAGTTGCAGGATGACCCATGCGATGTTCGGTCATGTAACAGAAGTCGTAGCTGTCACTGTGTAGCCCTAGCCTAAAGCTCCTCTAATTTGAAAAAAAACAATATCGATAATTGTATAGTATGATTAAAAATAACGAATCATTTTATACTGACTCTTACTCCACCCAAAACTGGCCCCACCTTCACGACTACGACTACGACTCCACAGCCCTGCCTGTGGCTTATGGACCATGGAATGCTGAAACTTCAACAGAACGGTTCTCACAGCTGACCTTGCACCTTGACCTTGCCAAATCATAACACCAATCTGAACAATTATATTTGTTTGTTGGACATCCCAGGTCTTACCTTAATTTTTTTTTTGCACTTATGTTTCAGGATGTGGCAGTATAGGAGGAGAGGTTAGCTACTTCCCCAACAAAGATACTCAAGCTATATTTATTGAAAACCCGAATTCTTACCTAAATTTTCTTCCACTTATTTCCCAGGTTGCAATAATGTAGGTAGTTGTATGTAGTTAGCTATTTCCTCTTCACTAATGTCACAGCTGAACTACAATGCCCAGCAGTCCCTGTTTTCTTTTTTAACTCCTAAGGGTTCACTGTAATTGACTGCCAGGAAGAGCAAAAAGAGGGACAAGGAGGAAATTCTGGGTGACCAGGTGACAGTAGCCCCATGAGATCTAATATGGTTGACAATGATGGGAGTCAGATAGCTACTTCCTGTGTCACGGGTACAGGTAGGTTTTCATGTTTGGCTGGAGCTATCTTATTAGATACTTTTATAGAGTTTAGTGAAGTTCTATGAGCAAATACATTTTTTTTTTGGTGGGGGTAAAAAGAAAACGAAAGACCTCACAATAAAAATGGGCGCCACCTGAAGGGGGTGCTAAAAGTACAACACCTATAGATCTGTGTGTCCTAAGAGGTGGTGGAGCAGTGCGACCTTCTATGACCAGAATAGGAACCACAAAAATATGGGGTGTCCTGGTTAAAATTGGGGGTGCCCAGGGCTAGTATTTAAAGGGGTTGTCCCATATGTTGTATTAGATGGTGTCCATGCAGCATCTTGCAGGGTTACTGCACTCTGAGTAATAGATGGGAGGCCCTGAGTGAGGGCCCCTCTTGGCCTTAACATTAACAAAGGCTTTCCTAATGGAACAACCCCTCTAATCCAGATACTTTTCCACCTATGAATCTTCCTTTTCTTGTACCTACAATTCTTTTGTTTTTTTAGACTTCTGGGAATTTGGGGGAAATTTTTTAAAAAATTAAATAAGCAAATATGAGTTATGCCCTTACAGGACGGAAGCAGAGACCATTATCATAGTAAATGTCCTTGGCTGCTGGGTGGGGCTCATATTACCACCTACTGAATTATTCAGTACCTGCCAAGGCAACCCCTGCCCCCACCAGGTGGCGATGTTAATTCTTCTCTCCATTCAGTTGATATTTAACTACTTGATCCCTGGATAATACAGTGTCAGCCAGCTGGCTGACACCTTGCAAACCAAACGTATGCAAATCTGGCAGCAGCTTGTGCTATTAGCTCGCAATTTGCCCAAAATATGGAGGATTACGAGCTGCGAGCAGGTTCATCGTTTTATCACAAGACAATGCCATGAAATACAGCTGGTGTAAAAAAAAATCCAAAATAGTGATTGAGTAAAAATGACAATGCAATCCACAATATTACTACAATATTGTTATTATGCTTGTCCTAGTCCTAGTGATCGGACCCCACCATTCTGCAGCTTATTCCCTATCCTGTGCATACTATCCCTGAGTTACATCCTGTATTATACTCCAGAGCTGCGCTCACTATTCTGCTGGTGCAGTCACTGTGTACATACATTACATTACTTATCCTGTACTGATCCTGAGTTACATCCTGTATTATACTCCAGAGCTGTGCTCACTATTCTGCTGGTGCAGTCACTGTGTACATACATTACATTACTTATCCTGTACTAATCCTGAGTTACATCCTGTATTATACTCCAGAGCTGCGCTCACTATTCTGCTGGTACAGTCACTGTGTACATACATTACATTACTTATCCTATACTGATCCTGAGTTACATCCTGTATTATACTCCAGAGCTGCACTCACTATTCTGCTGGTGCAGTCACTGTGTACATACATTACATTACTTATCCTGTACTGATCCTGAGTTACATCCTGTATTATACTCCAGAGCTGCGCTCACTATTCTGCTGGTACAGTCACTGTGTACATACATTACATTACTTATCCTGTACTGATCCTGAGTTACATCCTGTATTATACTCCAGAGCTGCGCTCACTATTCTGCTGGTTCAGTCACTGTGTACATACATTACATTAATAATAATAATAATAATAGTCCTTTAATAGTCCCACAATGGGGAAATTCAGTGTGTTACAGCAGCAAAGATAAGCAGATACAAATACAACATGTACAGGAATGTTCCAAGGTGAGAGGCATTACATTAATAGCAGACAGACAGATAGGACGTAGCAGAGGGGGGGGGGGGGGGGATTTAAGAGGCAGAGAGATATTTCAGTTCTCTGTGTGTAATGATCTCCGCTTAGGTCGGTGTTGGTTGTACAGCCTAACCGCGGTGGGGAGGAAAGACTTCCGATAGCGCTCCTTCTCACACCTAGGGTGGAGCAGTCGGTCACTGACAGTCTGCTCAGCGCGATCACAGTCTCATGCCTGGGATGGGACTTCTTCCTCTGCATGGAGCTCACCACGGACAGTATCCTTCTGTCACCCACCACCTGCACTGGGTCCAGTGGGCTCCCCAGGACAGAGCTGGCCTTTCTAATCAGCTTGTCAAGTTTATTTCTGTCCCTGGTTGATATACTGCTCCCCCAGCAGGCCACTCCAAAGAAGATGGCTGATGCCACTACCGAGTTGAAGAAAGTCCTAAGAAGTGCCCCCCGGATTCCAAAGGCTCTCAGCTTCCTAAGCAGGTAGAGCCTGCTGTGGCTCCTTCCTGTACAGGGCCTCCATATGATCTGCCCAGTCCAGCTTATTATTAAGGAGCAAACCCAGGTACTTATAGGTGTTCACAATCTCGATGCCCGACCCCAGGATGTCCACTGGTTTAGGAGGGCTTCTGCCTTTACGGAAGTCCACCACCATCTCCTTGGTCTTCCCCGCGTTAATCTTCAGGTGGTTCTGGTGGCACCAGTCCACAAAATCCCGGTTCAGTTCTCTGTACTCCCTGTCATCATCATCTGTGATGAGGCCTACTATTGCAGAGTCGTCAGAATACTTCTGTAGGTAGCAGCTGGATGAGTTGCACCTAAAATCTGCAGTGTACAGTGTGAAGAGGAAAGGGGCGAGAACCGTACCCTGAGGTGCCCCCGTATTACAGATCACGGTACCTGACACACAGTCTTGGGCTCTCACATATTGAGGTCGATTTGTGAGGTAGTCTAGGATCCAGTTGGAGAGGTGGTGGTCCACTCCAGCAAGGCCCAGCTTGTCTCTCAGTAACCTGGGCTGTATGGTGTTAAAAGCACTGGAGAAATCAAAGAACATTATTCTCACTGTGTTCCCTGGTTTCTGCAGGTGAGACAGAGCCCTGTGCAGAAGGTGGATGATGGCATCATCTACCCCAATGCCCGGTCGATAAGCAAACTGGAGAGGGTCCATAGCGGGGCTCACTAGAGGGCGGAGATGTGTGAGAACCAATCTCTCTAAGATCTTCATCAGGTGGGATGTCAGTGCTACAGGTCTGTAGTCATTGAGGTCCATAGGGTGGGGTTTCTTTGGAACTGGTACCACACAAGAAGATTTCCATAATTCAGGGATTACTTATCCTGTACTGATCCTGAGTTACATCCTGTATTATACTCCAGAGCTGCACTCACTGTTCTGCTGGTACAGTCACTGTGTACATACATTACATTACTTATCCTGTACTAATCCTGAGTTACATCCTGTATTATACTCCAGAGCTGCGCTCACTATTCTGCTCATACAGTCACCGTGTACATACATTACATTACTTATCCTGTACTGATCCTGAGTTACATCCTGTATTATACTCCAGAGCTGCACTCACTATTCTGCTGGTGCAGTCACTGTGTACATACATTACATTACTTATCCTGTACTGATCCTGAGTTACATCCTGTATTATACTCCAGAGCTGCGCTCACTATTCTGCTGGTGCAGTCACTGTGTACATACATTACATTACTTATCCTGTACTGATCCTGAGTTACATCCTGTATTATACTCCAGAGCTGCGCTCACTATTCTGCTCATACAGTCACCGTGTACATACATTACATTACTTATCCTGTACTGATCCTGAGTTACATCCTGTATTATACTCCAGAGCTGCACTCACTATTCTGCTGGTGCAGTCACTGTGTACATACATTACATTACTTATCCTGTACTGATCCTGAGTTATATCCTGTATTATACTCCAGAGCTGCACTCACTATTCTGCTGGTACAGTCACTGTGTACATACATTACATTACTTATCCTGTACTGAGCTACAGCATACAGAGCTTTATTCTGAATTCTGCCCCATCCTTCTACTCTGTGTGGGATTCCAACCATAGGATGTGGAGTAACACATCCTACTGTTCCAATTGTTCCAATTTTTCAATTTTAGGTGCATTGGATTCTACATTATCTGTCCTAAAGAAAAGTCTTCATTCATTTAGGGATCCAGTAGCTGACAAGGCATCTTGACTCCATCCTGGAATAACAATATGGTGCTTGTTATTCATTCAGTTTTCCTAGAATTTTCTATTTTTGTGCATTCCTGAGAGAAGTGAAACAGATTTGACATTTCTGTTCAATGTGCAAACACGAGCACAAGGTGGCGACCACCATGAGCGGAGGGTGCTGAGGTCTATGGAGCAGACGGCGATCGGCACCTTCAAAGGCTTCCTCCAGATTATTTTAATTTCCCACTTTTTTTCTTATCCTCTAGCAGATGTGCTCATAGGACAGAGGTTTTAGTCATAGGCCAGTGCTATATAGTATGTTTTGTGTCAAAATAAGACATATAATAGACATATAATAGACCCATCCCTGATATCTCCATTGCAGTCTCCGGCCTTACCATAACTCCTAGGCAGTATACTCATTGCCTCGGAATCATATTTGACTCAGACCTTTCCTTCACCCCCCATATCCAATCACTCGCATGCTCATGTCATCTCCACCTCAAAACCATCTCCAGAATCTGCACTTTCCTTACCACACATACATTAACCCCTTTCCGCCGGTGACGTTTTTGACTCCCGCCTCCCAGACCCCATAACTTTTTTATTTTTCCATTCACAGAGCCATATGAGGGCGTAATGTTTGCGGGATAAATTGTTCTTCATAATGGTACCATTTATTATTCTGCACAATGTACTGGGAAACTGGAAAAAATTCAGAATGGGGGGGAATTGGAGAAAGTGCATTTCTGCGTCTTTCTTATGAGCTTCAATTTTACGGCGTTCACTCTGCAGCCAAAATGACATGTCACCTGTATTCTATGTTTCAGTACCATTCCATTGATACCAAATTTATGTAGTTTTATTTACATTTTAACCCCTTAACAAAAATCTAAAACTGTGCACAAAATTTTTTTTTTCTAAAAGTCACCATAGTCTGACACCCATAACTTTTTATATTTCCGTGTGCGGGGATGCATATTGTGTCTTATTTTGCAGGGCCAGGTATAATTTTTAGTTATACCATTTTGGGAAATTGCTATTCCTTTGATCAAAGGAGGGAGAGAGGACTAATGATCCCGAGTTCAACCCCAGACACAGCTTTACACCAGCCAGGAAAACATCCTTCTTCCTCAAAATCCTGCTGTGGAGGTAAGAGGAGGTGGGCTTCCTGGAATGGAGGTGTTGCTGGACACTGGCCTTAACTGAAAGGAAGACCTACATTATCTTGTCACATCTTGGAGTCAGCTAAGAGAGCTGGATGTGTCCACCTCACTATAGAAGATCTCCAAACTCCTGGATCCAAAGACTTTTAAGTATTGTTCTGTTTTATTACTTTTTATTTTATAGCTGTTTGTATTGTATGTCATTTGTTATCTCTCTGTATCTGTCGCACTGAACCATCTTGGTATTAAATTTAAGATTACTTTGTGTATGCTTTATGAATCCATTATCTTTTTGAAGTGTATATGTGTGCAAGGTGTCTGCTGGACCTTGAATCAGCAGTGGTGGTGGTGGCGGCATGTATTTGGGGTGCGTGGACTGTGCTGAGGTGCAATTACGCTCAATTTGCAGCCTAAGTGAAGGGTGAGTGCGAGATTGAGTGAGCAGAGTTGAGTCTACACCGGATGGCCGCACCCGCATCATGACAGTCCCCCTCCCCATACATACTGCTCCCCATGGTTCCCTCTTTTACTCAGACTACTCCTACTGGATTACCCCTATTTTACAGGCTGCTCCCCATGGGGAGCAAAAGCTTATTTCATGAAAGAAGGGAGCAGAATGGGTGGAGAAGTGTGTAAGATAAGGGTGATCATATAGTCTAGGAAGCAGCCTTTACTGCTCCCTATTAATCACCTATCTTACAGACTGCTTCTTATGCCCCCCCTCCCCATCACCTCTCTTTGACCCCAGTTCCCCCCTATCTTTTAAACCCCCCACAGTTGCCTCCTATCTTGTAGACCCCTCCTATGTAGAGCCTCCAGTTCCTCCCATCTTTTATGCCCCTGCTATCAAGATCCAAGTTCCTCCTATCTTGACCCCCCCAGTTCCATCCTATCTTGCAGACCCCTCCTATCTCAACCCAAGTTCCCTCCTATCTTGCAGACCCTCCTGTCTAGATCTCCTCTTATCTGGAGCCCCCAGAACCCTCTTACCTAGCAGACCCCACTTTCACTCATGGATTCCTCCTATCTGCTCCTTATAAGCTATACCCCATTCAGACTACTTCTCTATCTCACAGGTTGCTCCCTATAGATATTGGGATGCTGCCCTTGGCAGGATTCGAACCTGCGCCACAAGGCTGTGATGCTAACCACTGAGCTATCCTGGCGCTACATCTGAGGTGGGCAGTTTGGACTATTATCAGATCATCAATGTACAGGAACTGAGCTAGAGGTCTAATATGGGCCTCTAATATGAGCTTTACGATCGTGACACCTGGATTTATGACCCATTACATGGACACCCTCCAACCCCATCAGACCGGGACCATAGGGAGCAATCTGTAGGATAGTGATGATCCATGGAGATCAGATAGTCTAGGGAGCAATCTGTAAAGCAGGGGTGATTCCTTCCTTTACTGCTCCCCCTGGATCACCCCTATTTTACAGATTGCTCCCTATGGTCCCCCCATATAGACGCCGACCCCGGAATGTCCATAAAAGGATTTCTCATACCTGCAGCCATTACCCTATGAAATGTGCCACAAACACCCCAACATTTCAGGAAGTTTTTGCCGTGACCGAATTCAGGCAAAGCCACTATTGATTTCACTGCTGATCAGGACACGGTCTGATGGGGTTGGAGGGTGTCCATGTAATGGGTCATAAATCCAGGTGTCACGATCGTAAAGCTCATATTAGAGGCCCATATTAGACCTCTAGCTCAGTTCCTGTACATTGATGATCGAAAGAAAGAGGGAACTATGGAAAGCAGTCTGTAAGATAGGGGTGATCCATGGGGAGTGAAAGAGGGAATCCATGGAGCGTAGTCTGTAAGATATGGGTGATTTATGGAGAGTAGTCTGTATGGGGGAGGACCATAGGGAGCAACCTGTAAGATAGGGGTGATCCATAGGGAGCAGTCTGAAAGAGGGGACATAAAAGAGTCCATAGGGAGTAGTGTGTGAAACAAAGAGGGCATGAGGAGCAATCTGTAAGAGGGACCAGTGTGCGCAAAAGGGGGCATGGGGAATAGTTTGTGTGATTACAGGACGGGAGGGGAAGCATTCTGAGAAAGAGGGTGAGTAATCTATGGGAGAGAGGAGAGAAAATGGGGAGCAGTCTATAAAAGAGATGGCAGGATGGGAAACAGTTGGAGAAAGCACCAGAGCTGTCAGCATGAGAGTTATTATAATGGGTGCTCTCTGAGGACAGGTGCCCAGGTCTGTTCCCTTATGCCAAGGGTCACAGAAAACTGAAATCAGTTTAAGCATATATTAAGCATATCAGGTTTATATTTATTCCTGTATTATATTTTACGGCACAATAAAATATTGCAATACTACACCGGCACCTATAGCATGGTCTACCATGTCAAAAAGTCACGGTCTCCCAGTCAGTATTTTACTGGTGGGTCTGTGTGATAAAGTAGCTTTATAGCCACTGATCTAGACAATCATGAATACAGTGATCCAAAAACCGAAAAAAACACAAAATCAATATAAAAAGATATTTGTCTCCATCTAGTGGCCAGATTAAGCATCACACTACTCAAAAATACTAGGTGGTAGATTTACCCATCATAATGGGCTGGAATTCAGGCTCATATTATGCCAAACAACTGGTATACATGTGCTAAATTTATTATGCATTTTAGACTATATTTACCTTACTAGACAGATTACAGAAAAGGGCCACAAGTAAATAAAATGTTCAAAAACTGGACTAAAGTAAGCCGAAACAAGAGGTGGTGTAAGTAAGAAAAATGTGTGTAACATGTCTAATAAGATTCTTTATATCACCCTTCTTGTGGCCCCTAAACAGTATAATGCTCCCTCCTTATGGCCCCCACACTATAATCCCCCTTATTGTGGCCCTCACACAGTATAATACTCCCCTCATTATGGCCCCCACACTATAATCCTTGTTATTGCGGTCCCCACACAGTATGATGCTCCCTCATTATGGCCCCCCACACTCGAATCCCCGTTATTATGGCCCCCACACTATAATTCCCCTTATGGTGGTCCCATATAGTATAATGCGCCCGCATTATGGCCCCACACTATAACCCTCCTTATTGTGGCCTCCACACACACACTATAATACACCCTGATTGTGACCCTCAAACTATAATGGCCCCTTCTAATGGTCCCCACAAATAAAAATAAAATAATAATACTCACCTCACCCCCATATCCCCAGCAGTCCACTCTGGTCTCCGCTGCCGGCAGTTTGGAGCAGCAGGTGCGACACAGTGACGTCACTAGTACATCATCCCTGCCTGCTTCCACACTGCCAGATGCAGAGACGGGGGACAATGGCGGACAACCCCCTGTTTCAAAATTGTACTCAACTACGCCAGGAAGTTGTAGCGGGACATTTCTCCTGCTGCCAGGGACAGCTGGGCAACATTCAGAACATGGGACTGTCCCACAGATCCCAGACAATTGGGAGGTATGTTTTGCTATTCAGTCCCATTCCAATGAAGAGGGCTGAGCTGCAATACCAAGCACAACCTCTATACAATGTATGGCGCTGTACTTGGTAAGTAGTGAAAATGACAGAGTGCTCAGCAAAACCCTGCAGCCTTATCACGGGGGGTGGCAGATGTCGGACCCCCACCGATCTGATATATACTGATTTTCCACATCAACTATTACTATAATTCCATTTGTGAAAAGCACGCTGAAGTTAGATAGTTGTCTTGTCAATGTTCGTCACTTATTGGTAATTTTCTACCTGAAGAAAAAAGATGGAGGATGAAGGATTTCGACCCCCTTATCTTCTCTTTTATATAAACCCAGCCCCGCAATCGGTCGTCTCCCAGCTGGAAAAACAAACACCTATTGTCCAGTTCTCCTGCAGCCATATTTTATAGCCATTTATCTGTCTCCTGCACATGTGCAGGTCAAACACTGCCCCCTATTGAACGCCTAATTAATTAAGTAAACTACGGACAATGGCCTGTGCCCCGCAGACATGATACTCGCATGTATCTCCAGTCTCTGAGTAACTGTGTAGCAAGAGACAACATGGAGACAATAGGAGAACAAATAGCCGAGACAGCGAGGGGCCTGAGGCCTAGTAAAGGCCGCTCCAGCTGTGGTCGCCGTGGAAACCATGTCTCCCTGGATAGAGGGCTAAATTGGAAATGTATGGAGAGCAGCAGATGTGTCATTCAGCATGGCCGCCGCCTATAGGACGCATCCATCTGGGTGGAATGCTTCGTGTCAAGTGAACCTGGCGCCAGCTGTTTGCCCAGATCTAACAGGGGGAACCAGAGTCAACAGAAGCACAAGAATGTCTCACAATGGTGATATCCCAATCAGGGGCATAGATGTAGGGGTGCACGTGTGAA